>JBBPCZ010000037.1:7381952-7409493 GCA_037974445.1 Brycinus macrolepidotus
CTCTGTTCCAGTTCATCCCAAAGGTGTTGGATGGCGTTGAGGTCAGGGCTCTGTGTGGGCCAGTCAAGTTCTTCCACCCCGAACTCAGCCAACCATGTCTTTATGGAGCTTGGGGCACAGCCATGCTGGAATAAAAAAGGGCCGACCCTAAAACACTTTGTCCACAAAGTTGGAAGCATGGCATTAACCAAAATGTCTTGATGCGCTGAAGCTGGAAGTTAAGGGACCACCTGAATTCAGTAATAAGAGGTGTGTCCCACTACTGTTGTCCATATAGTGCATGTGTGTGAAATAAACACTTAAAGGGAGTTCATGAAGAGCAGACTCCATGTGTTGTTCGGAAGTCAGTTCAACTCTTGAAAGCTCCAGGTCTTTTGTAAATGAAGTGAACACTGAGGAAGCCAATCCAGAGCGCGCTCTCGCTGGGCACAGCCAATGACTGCGCCGGAGGCGGGACGGCTCGGTGCGCGCCTCCGCGTTCCCCCAGCAGTTCAGCGCGACACTGGGATAGAGTGGGTCCGGCGCTTCGCTCCCTCCACTTTTCTCCACGCAGGATTTTCGCCTGGTGTTTAACGAAAGCAACAGCAGCACCACCTCCATCAGCACCAACAGCAGCGAACAGCAACGCTTTCCTCCAGAGCAGACGGTCGAGTCGCTATGAAGAACCCCATGTACTGGGTGGTCCTGTCCGGAATGGCCATTGCTTTAATCCAACAAGGTAAGATGTTAGGAAGAAGCCTTATTTGACCGGACACCAGTACCGAGCCCGGTCTCTTTGTTTCAGGAGGTAATTCTATGATAAGCAAGCTATAAGGTGCGCGTGCCTCTTCGTGTTTGACGTGCGTGCCAACTAACAAGCAGCTTAGATTAGAGATTAGTCGAGTGCAACTCTGAGGTGATGCTGTGGCTTTCGTTGGACGTCGATGCTCCGAGACTGTGCGGGATGTGTGTGGACTACAGGAAGCTTGTGTGTGTGTGTGTGTGTGTGTGCACACTTCATTCTAACTAAAAAGTTGTGTTAAAAGCCCTATGAACGTAACAGCGTGCCCCTTTGGGTTTGGTTCTCGTCAGCTCCAAGGCATAACACCTGCAGTTAAGAACTATAAATATCAGTTAAGATCTCTTAGTTAAGTGTTGTTTATTAATAGTGCGTGAAGTCTGGGTCTACACATTCTTACACCTGGTTTTGAGGTTTAGGCAATAACCCTGGAATGTCTTCTGCAAGTGTTCTGAAAAGTACTCGCTTAAAAATAAAGGTGCATATTTGGTTCTTGACTTGGAGGTTTGGTTCTAGAGAAATCCTTTTAACTGGTATGGAAAGCTTACATTATGTAGAGGTTCTTTAAATTTCAAAAAGGTTCCTATCCCCTAAATATTTGCAAAAGTGCTTCTTGAATGATGCTTTCCATCCACTGGGATCAAAAAGTGCTTCACTCCAAAGACCTCTTTCTGGCACCTTTTTTTTGTTAATGGTGTAGGCTGTAGCAGGGGTGGGCAACTTCATGATTTATGGTTGTTGTGATAAATTACATAATCAGGATACACTTTTCTGAGTATTTGCCATATATACCAATCTATGTACTGTTAGAATCCAAAAAAAGCACAATTACCTGTATTTACTGTTGTCAGTAAAGGTATATGAAACATTGAATGAAATAATTTAATTAATTGAAGTCACAAAATATGCCCCTACTGGTCAGTCGTGAACAATATCATGATATTACATTTTGCACCCATAAGCAATAGCTCAGGTGATGGTAAAAAAAAGGCCTCTCAGGTTTTCTTTTTAAAATTAGGGGAAAGAAAGATTACAGTACACCTGATTTACGTTTAGGTTTAGATTTATTGTTCTGCAAATTTGTGAAAACATTTCATAGCTTCGCCTAATGGGTGGCATTGTTCTAAACATGTTAAAAGCTGCTGATAATGTTCTAATTTACTTGTTGTGTCTTGTGCTTTCAGTTGAAAAAAGGCAGATGAACTGGATTATGATGAAAGGGAAAACATATAACCTTAGTTTTCTTGTTAGGTCTCTCTTGACAGCTAAAATCTGTGGTTTCAGTGTGTAACAGGCTCTGAGCTGTCTCTTCATCAAATGCACAGTACGACAAATCACATCCTGCCCGTGCCGTGTCACCAGCTGTGCCTACATCAGCCATGGCTTTCAGTCTAAAATTGGAAAGAAACACGTTGTTTGTGTGCATGCGGGTGGATGGGTCTGTGGACTTGAAGGAGTGTGTGTTGATGTGTGTGAGTGTTTGTGTCTATGCAGTGGAGGCCGGCTGTTTGGGGGTTAAGAGTGTTTTGCTCCAGACTTTGAATGAGAGAGAGGGATGGGGATGTAGAGAGACAAACAGAAAGAGAGAGAGAGAGAGTGTGTGACTCTTACTCTGAGAGTGGCTGTGTCTGCGTTGCCAGGCTGCAGCACATACTCCTGCAAAGCTCAAGCCAACATCCCTCCAGCCAGGACTGTCTATTGTACCCTTTAGACTCCTCTAATTCTGCTGGAGCGAAGCAAAGAATTATACGCGATTAAATTCAAACTTGGAGCCACAGCTGTGATCTGGCTGTTTAAGAAGAACTTACAATGGAGTCTATGGAGGAGACTTCAGTGATGAACTTCTTTCACCTGCCTTTAGAACGCAAGAGTTTATGTGAGCTGAGCCATCACCTTTTTCTCAATCAACGATGGCGTTGTGATCATTCTCAAAAGATAATGACCCTAAATCAGATATGAGAGTCCTAAGATGTCTTGAGCGTCAAAGATTCAAATCATGTCACATGCTCTTCATCTTATTGCCAGAATCTTTTGGTTGAAGGTGTCCTGAAGAAAAGAGATGAGTCATTTTTCGAGAGCGCCGCCATCCTGGTGTGATGCAGTGTGGCATGTTATTACGGAAATTAGGCCCATTAGGAGCAGAGGATGACTGTGACTAATTGACATCAGTTTCAGCCCAGATGTGAAATTGCTACTTTGCCCATTTCATCAAAAGGACAAGAGAGTTCGCTCATTTTCTCAAGGGGCCAAATGGTGCATTAGAGCTTGTTGCGACACTCTCGCTAAAAAAACAACTACTTCAACACACTTTAGAAAAAATAACTACACTAATCCACTGCTTGTGCTCTGTCATATGTCACGCTTGAGCTTGGTTAGTGGAACAAAGTGTTTTTTAATTTTTCTAATCATTTTCTCCTCAGTAAATGAATTCGACTGCTTGTTCAAGCGAATTCTGCATGTGGTCAGTAGTGTTCTGTTATAACACACTCTGATGCATTAGTAGACATGTGTACTTGGTGTGCCACTGACAGCTGTGCAGTTTTCTGCTAGAAGCAGAATCGTCACAGCCATCCCACTTCCGGTGGTCCTTGTCACTGGATTTCTGAACCTGTGTTTGCTGTCTTCTTTTTCACATAATTAGTCTCAGTTTCAGTCATTATCGTTTTCACCTGTGTTTTGTTCCCCTGAAGTTACGTGTTCCGTTTAACCTGTCTTCTCATTGGTTGGCTTATTGTTTCTCGTTACCTTGTTCCTTTAGATCAGATTAGTTACAGCCTTCACCTGTCACCTATCTTGCCCAGTGACTGTGTTTTCTCCGCTGCCAAGCTGTTTATTCTGTAGCGATCCTGTGCTTGAGTTTGTGTGTGCGCTTCACTCTGTGTTTTTTGGTAGTTTGTCCGTTGAATTCCTGCATGTGCGTCTCAATGTTTCCTGCACCAGTCTCACGTGCAGACATGACAAGAATCATGATACCAAATAGTATTTTCTGGTGCTGTTATTGAACCCTTTAGTATCACCTGATATTGACACAATTAAAGTCTATAAACTTTAAAAATGAGCTATTTTTTGATAAAGGCACTTCTCTTAAAGTGCCCATTTGAAGTACCATGCTCAGACTGCTCAAATAAACACTGTGCTACATTACAGGAGGAAATACATAGGCAACAACGTGACTTACATACAGAACTGCAGCTCTTTTTTAATTATTCCAACTAACAGAGAAAAATAACAGATATATACTGTACCATGTTTGCTAGATTTGACTGTTTAAAATAAAATGATTGTAACTGTAGTAAAATACTAACATGACGCCTGGCCAATATAAACATTTTGGGACAATACTGATTCTAGTTTTAAAGGGCATTGGTTGGTATGATTTAATATTTCTGTTTTTGTTTATTTACTTCTAGGTAAACAGTGCTTTACTGAGTGATGTTCCCTGGTAGATGAGCTTCCCATAATTCCTTGTGGCTTCAGTGTCTGTTAATTAGCTCTTATGTTTTTCATCAGTTCTCTTCATAGACAAAATATATTGTTGCAACATGTGATTTGTCTGATAAAGCTTAGGTCTGGAAAGGTTATTTTGTTAATTTAACCAAAATGGTGTTCTGTAATGCAGTTTGTTTGAGAAAGCTACATTTTCTGTGGTGCCAATTAATTTGTTAATGGATTTATTTTGTCCATTAATGCCCATTCCAGAATGTTCTACAGGTTATCGTATTAAACGGCTTAATGGTTACAGATCCTCACACAGCTATGCACTTTCACATCGCTGCGGAGGAATTTTGGTTCATATGTCTTTGCAGAATTGCTTTAATTCATGTAGACTGAAGGGCTTTTGAGCATAAACTACCTATTTAAGGTCCTGCCACAACATCTTAATGGGGTTCAGGTCAGGACTTTGAATAGGTCACTCCAAAACCTTAATTCTGTTTCTTTAAAGCCACTGAGAGGTGAATGTGACCTTTTGCCTCAAGTTAATGTTTTGCTGCCTAACACAGTTGTGCTTGAGTGCCGGATAAGACTGATTTTTCTGCAGGATTTTCTGGTAGAGATCAAAATTCATAGCTCTGTCAGAAGTTGCCCAAGCCCTGAGGCAGCAGAGCATCCCCACACCGTGACACTGCCACTAGCATGTTTGATTGTGTGTTTGGCATTCTTGTTGTTGACTGGTGTTTGGCAAATGTGAGACGAGCCTTTACGTTCTTCTTAGTTGGCAGTCGTTTTTGCCATGAAAGTTTCCCATGGACCCCAATATCTTTCTAATGGTGGATCATGAATGCAGACCTTAACGGAGGCAAGCAGGCTCTGCAGTGTCTTAGATTTTTCATCTGGGTTGTTTTGAGACTCCTGAGGGGATTTTGTAGGCCGGCCAAAATTCATCTGGGAAGATTCACCAGTGTTCCAAGTTTTCTCCATTTAAAGATCATCCCTGTAGTTTACTGGAGTCTTCGCTGGTGGTTTTGCAGCTCTTTACACACTGATAATTCAATAGCTTTATTTTTCATCTCTTCTGGAATTCCTTTGATTGCAGGATTGCAGGCTGCTTGTAAAGACTATTTAATTCATCTCACATTGCTTGAGAGATTCTGCGTTTGTGATGTATAGATTTGTCAGGGCTGGCAGTAATCAGACTTAGGTTTGTCTAGTCTTAATTAATTAAATTTTGCTAAATGGTTGATAGAGTAACTCATTTCTTTTCCACGCAGGTCCAGTTGGTATTAGATAACTATTTACCTTCAGTAAATGAAATGGTCAAATTATTTTTACTCGCGTTGTCTTTGTCTTATAATTTATTTTGTTTGAGGATCTGAAACAATTAAGTATGGCCTATACACAAAACTCAAATGCGTTTTCACAGCACTGTATGATCTACTGAGTCTACTTAAAAACATAAAAGGATGTGAAAGGCAAAAGCCTTATCCAGTATTAGCACTTTAAGTTTGACAAGTGCATAAAAGATTGTTTCTTGAGATGATTCAGTCAGGACAGGTGTAAAAGGTAGTGAATGCTTGTCAATTTTCACCTGGAGTGCAGGCATCCAAATTTCACTGAAGGATTAACTGTAAATTGTTCCACTTCACCAGACACAAGTAATATCAATTTGAAGGAGAAATGTGGTCTAGTTCACACTGTGTTTGAATGGGTTATTTGTAAATTTTCTTGAAAATCCATATTGCAAATATGCACATCCCTTCCTTTCACTTGGTGCATGACTGTTCATGGGAAGAAAACAGCAGTCTTATCTTCATTTAATATTATTCTGCAATCCTCTACATCTGCAGAGCAGTACATTGTCATATCCAGTCCCGGATTTGGACCATTAGCTGCTATAAGCATCATTCTCCAGCTACTGCGGCGATCAGTTTGGTCTGGATTCAGCCTTGAATTCCTCTAACTGGTCCACATTAGAGATCTACAATCTTATGAGAAATTCTCTTTTTTGGAACTGCTCCAATTTGGAAGATGTCAAAAATGAAGCATGGATAACAAATGAATGCATCTTTGGCACTTTAGACACAGACAAGTTACTTTTAATCCAGGATTTGACCAATATATTGATTATCCAATATTAAGGGTTCAAACATTTATCCGTATAAGCCATATATGCCATGAAGGAAATTGCTAATTCCTCAGTATTTATATGGTTTTATGTTCATACACCTTTTTTGATGGAGACTGATTCTTGATGATCACCAGCTACTCACCTTATAGGGCTGAACTGGTAAACTTGAACACGTAAGGATATATTATCCTTAAATATCTTGTACTTAAAAAGAAATGCTGAGAATGGAAGGAACGCTAATTAATAGAAAATAAAACTGCTAAAAACTCTCAAAAGACCCACCCTATGGCAGTAGGCTTTGTGAGTTTCTTGTGTTTATTTAAGCTTAAAAATGACAGTTGATGACTAATATCCATATTTGGAAAGATTTGTTAACTAATAATCATGCTAAAAAACAATTTGAGCATTGATTTTTTTTGACCAAATAAACCATATTGGTTGATATTGTTGGTTTTCAGAATTTTTGGCTCCTCAATAAAGAGTATTATAAACACATTTTCAGATTGGTAGCGCCTCATTTTAATTAAAGGAATAGTTTAGAAATCCAATTCACGTAAATGTTCGCTTGCCCTAGGTGTTGTCAATCAGTAAAGACATGTTTTTATCCAAATTTTGCATCTTCTAATTTGGGCTATTTGGGTGACAGTTGAGTTCTATTGTTTATCAACATAAGCGTCAAAGCTGGATTTTAAAACAAAAGACGTAAAATCTGGTTTCCAGATATTTCTTGGCTGATCTGCATCTGGGTTAAGGGCACAATTGTATGAATTTGATTGCACGTCAAACCATTCCTTTAATTTCAGTCAATCCCATCAAAAGCAAATATTGTGACAGAGTGTGCACTTCTGGTAAAAACTCTTTTAAAAGAGTCTTTTGTGTGGTCAGTTGGTGACTGTGGGATAATAATAAACGGTTAGAGCCAATAGGGAATGCAACAGATTCACAGAGAGCCATTCTTGGGTTGTCACGTCAAAGGAATGCAGGCCTCATATGAGGTATAGCACTGCAATACAATTGTGTCTGTGTAATCAGCGACATGAAACAAAAGCCTTTTGGAAAAGCTGACATTTCAAACGTTCTCGCGGAATATAGAAGTAATTGTTAAAGGCGAATGTCCAGGGTACCTTCATGGAGCACACAGTAAAGTCGTCGGTGTAAAACTCACAGTGTTAATGTGATTCACTCCAATAGATTTAGACTGACAGTCACTATAGTCAGGGGACTTCTAGTGTTGGTGTCAGAGTATAAACAAAACCAGGAGTGTTAACTGTGTCGGAATCAGAATCAGAATCAGAATACTTTATTGATCCCGGAGGAAATTGCTTAAAGCATGTCAGAGTTTTAATTTAATAATAGAATGTGTACACATTGTACATTATATAGTGTATAAATATATACAGTGTACACTGCAAGTGCCTTCTAACGCTATTCAAATTAACACTGAAAAATTAACACGAGTGGGAACATATGCTGAAGTGTTCAAATGAACTCTAGGTGTGGATTTAATCCTGAGTTTACTATCTAGAATTTAGTGTTTTTTATAAGTAGTTTGTGATTTTTTTTTCTTAACACACATAATGGCCCATGCTTAGTTCATGTTTGTGCCATTAGGATAGTCTTTTCACAAAGAGCTGGTCCTTCCATCTCCAAGCACGGCCTTTCTGAGCTCATCTCTAGAACTCAACCTAATTATAGAACATGCTGAAAGCAGCTCTGCAGAAGTCTGGGAATCACCTTTTGAAAAGGCCAAGCTGATGATGCTTGCTTACCTCTGCTATTAAAGCACACTGCATTTTACGTGTCAAACCAATTACTGTCTGTGTCATCAAGCCTAACAGAGAACGTTGTGCGTTTTAGATAGAAAGACTAGAATTAGAAGTCTCTGTTTTTGATCACAAGCACTGTGTTTTTGTTGAAAGGGCTCATAACATGGAAAACTGAATTCCTTTGCTTTTTTTTTTTTTAGAATAAGAGAATGTCATGTCATATGTAAAACAAAATGTTAGAGCCCAATTTGAATGAAATGTTTTTGTGATGTAATGAAATCCAGCACATTAACAAATATCAACCTATTCAGACAGTTTAGTGCTGCCCATTCATGCTGACGTTATAGAGTGTTTCAGCCTTGATTCCTTTTTAAATGAGGCATGCAACAGGACAGCCAATCAGAACAGAGTATCTTTACGCATAAGGCAAGGTAACAAAATCTACCTGTTTGATTCTGAAGGATAAAGAGAGTTTGGAAAATGATTGTGTAAAAATGAATTATGACTGTGTTTGGCCTATCTTATATTTTTCTCTCCTTAGTAGAGAAAAATATAAGATACAGTTATAATAAAATAAAAGTAGGATAAGAGCCCTTAAATGTACGGAGGATTAAAAGAACAGTGGCTTGCCAAAATGCCAAAATGACCATCTAGCAATAAGAATATTTGTCCCTCAGCTTATCTTGCTTGCTGCTGGTTGCATGGCCTGTCATGTCACTGCAATAGAAACTAACCTGCGTGTGTGACCTGCCTGCCGAGGACCAGGAGCTTATTGCTTAATGTAGTTTTTAGTTTTTCTAACTATCTCTCCGTATGATTAGGTTACAAGTTAATTGCTTTTACACTGTCTTGTATAATTTATTCTCAACTGCAAATGCATCGCCTCAAGCATGGTTTTGGGTATTTCAGGACTCGTACTTGCGCCCACATTTATTTTTCGTATTTTGCAGCAGCTCAGGAAATGAAGTGTTTTGAATGATGAAGTATTTTCTCGTTAGTGTTTAGCAGTCGTGCCATTTATGCAAAGCAAGACGGTAGTGTGGAGATAAGATGGTGAGCAGTGCAGTTGCATTACAGTTTCTTTACTACAGTCAGTTTATTTGGTTTGGGATTTCCAGGGTTTTATATTAGATTACAGCAGACTGGCAGCCTACAAGGTTCATCCTTTCCAAAACCAGAATATTACACAGGACCTTAAGGGATTTTATTAGTTTCTACCTACACTCTGCTCTGAAAGTCATAGCTGTTCAGCATCCTTCATGTCACAGTTCTTTGCTGGGTAAATTAATCCTAGTGCCTGTTTGGTGTAGAAGCCTGGCCCCGTGTTGTTTTCATGCAGCAGATGGCAGAGGGAGCGGTAAAGCAGCACATGGTCAGCTACTAATCCGCGTGGTGGTGATTAGTACGTGTGTGTGTGCGTGAGTGTGTGTGTGTGTGTGTGTGTGTGTGGCCTCCTCGTGAACATGAGGAGGAGCTGTGAAAAACCAAAGCCCAGACATTTCAATTAGAGCTATCACCAATCGCGCTCCTACTCTGCACAAAGCCCTGATTAAAAGAGCTCTGCTAATCTATCAGAGTGCTGCGACTCCGCTTTTAAGGAATGAAGGACTTTAGGCCACATGTCAATATCAAACTCCTTCAGTTGGAAAATACTATATATAGTGTTATTCTTCACAGGCAGGCCCAAGTCGTGTGTCGTGTGTACCTGTGTGATGATTAGATCTTCATCAAAGTGACCTAAAAGAAGAATTAGCTTGTGACTGCTTCACTGCTCTTTTAAAAGACGTCTAAAATGTCTGTCGGTGGAGCGCCTTAGATGAAACTATTTGGCTTTTAAGAGAACTCGGTAGATGGAAAGCGCTACAGATTATGTATGAGTTGAAATGAAAAGTGGAAATTAGCGGAAACGAATGAAACGTGGCAGTTGACTCAGCATCTTGCAGTATTGCACTATTCCATTTTACAGCTGAGAGTCTGCAATGCTCATTGAATTTCACGGAAGCTTACGGGGGATTCTCATAATTAATGCTAAACGCTTGAGTGGCAGTCTTAATGGCCTTTTTGGGTCAATGTAGAAAAAGAAGTTTCTCATTAATCACTGGCTCTTTGTTATCTGTTTGTGGACAGTTACTTCACTTAAGCAAAGGCATCGTCCGCCAAAGTTTTGAAAAATTCACAACTCTCCATGTACCCTGGGGATAAAGTTTTGTTTGAATACACTGAATATTCTCCTGTTGTACGAATCACAGAATATATCTCATGGAAACGCTCAAATGTCTGTCCTGGTTATTTTTTTTCCCAAGTTAAGCAATAGAGGTCATGGTGGTCTGCAGTGATGCTATGCTCTGTGTGCTCACTGTGGGAGGACCTCTTATGACTGTTTTTCAGAACATTGTATGGTGTCCATCCATTTTAACGCCTCCACAGTGCACTGTGATGAGAAGCATCTTATGTTTATTTGAATAAGTGAGGTGAAAGATGAGTGAACTTGTGACATTGCGCTCGATAGCGTTTTGCATACGACAGAATGCAAAGGCTTTGCTGTTTTTGTGTCATGGTTGTGGAAGACTCTGGAGGATCTGGTGATTTGTCTTGATTTAGTATTGACCAAGAAAGCTAGTAAACTCAGCTGTCAGTCATCCTGGAATGGCCAAGAATATTTTAGAAAGTTATCAATGTGTGTATTCCCTACGGACTTTTTTTTGCCTGAAATCAGACCTAACCGTGATAAAACTGGCCAAACTTAGTAATCATTTCTGCTCTGTGAAATGTTTGGTGCCAGCACACTGTCATCCCATGTCAAAAGCTTTCAGACTCAGAATGTGTAAATATAAATACGTAATTTACTCTTTGTCTCCTTAATCACATCAGATTAAGTTTGGGCTGATAATAGCTCATCTCATTAAAATTTTGACACTTAATCAAGCCATGTTTGCAATAGCTCATTTGCATGTCCCAGCAGAATAAGTAGCAGTTGTTGCATATTTATCAGAACGCCTTAATAAGGATGGTGTGTTTTCAGGGCATAAGATACACAGCTCTAGATTCCATTTCACTGTGAATGTTGTTTTCTACTGCAAGCTTAGAAGCGCACTTTCCCCTGTCGTTTGGCTTAAAGCTTATTATGTATTCTCATTATTAATTTTAAGTTATTATTAGATAATGATTGAAAGCAAAGTGTTTTTCATTGTTATTGCCTTGTTCAGTGTCACTCTTTATTTCTCTAATAATACTATGAACTACTGACATTGCCATCTCCAAAATGATAACTTTATAACCTTCATTTTAAAAGTGTAACATTAATTGTAAAAGAGTAATTTTGGACCATTTCATTTGGTCTGTTCATTATGAAATATTTATGCAGTGAATAGGCCAAGTGGCATTTAGGGATGTACCAGTATAGGAATTGTGGGCTAAAACTGACAAACACTTTCACAATCTGAAAATCTGGACCAGATCTACCTGTATTAGCTTTATGAAGAAATACTTTTTTTGTAGCATGACAACTGCAAGAAAAGGACTAAGATACAGATATTTCGGTACAGTGGTGCAGAATAACCGAAACATTTTTCTCTCCTTAAGTAAAATAAGCTTGTCATCAAATATCGAAACATCTAAACATAAAATCTACACATCAGATTGACATCTCTCTTTTTTTTTTGGACAAATCTAAATCTGATTGACATCTCTTGTGGGTTGAAAAAAGGTTACAAGATCATTAACAGTGATAACATTTGGGTACAAACTGTAAGTATCCTAAAAAAGTGCCTAGAATGTAGACATGGCATGTAGGCTTATATACTGTAAAGTGTAAATATTTATGCTGTTTTCAAATTTATTCTTAATTACTTATCAAGTTTATTTATAAGGCTTAGCAGACTTTCATCACACTTTTATGTTACATTTGCAGGGAACCAAATGATTCCTGAAGTTAAATACTCTTATGGGTGTCCTGTGTAATTCAGATTTGTCTGAAATAGGGTTTTACAAAGCAGTACTGCTACTCTGCAGGCTCCCTGAGCCACCACTGGTCTGATTTAATAATCTTTCTTATCAGGAGTTCACCTTGGTTCCAGCTTTAATATGTCATCAACGGCACCTTCAGATCAGTGCAGTGCAAGATATAGAAAGATAAAATAATGACTGTGTCAGCGTACAATTTTGTAATTTCATTGAGCCAACTGAAAGCTAATAGAAGTGTCATTTTGCAAAGCTCATAGGTTAGACGGTAGGACAGTTACAGTGGAACTGGCATGCCAGCTTTATAGGATGTAAATGCCTGTCCACACTGTGATGATAAACTGGTACTTAAACTAATTTAGATGGCAAAAGTAGTGTTGTAATTGGTAGGCATTATCATGATAATTTACGTCAAAATATGATACTATTTGCCCTTCTGAGCACATGATTAATAAACTGCTTGTTTCATTACAAAGAAAGCTGCTTTGGTACAATGTGTCAGGTCTGAAGGTTGCAGCCACTAGAGGCCGCCTTAAAGTTCAGTTTTGTTTTTAGGCCTTGTGTTCATGGCATCAGGCGTCTACAACCCAGGTGTTAGTAATGAGCGCATTAGCTGGGTTGTTAGGCACCTGATGCCATGCCCAGGTGGTTCAGGTTTAGTTCTAGTTTAAAGGCACTGCCGTTACACAGCAATGGTGCTTGGTCACCCAGATCCATAGCCACAACTACCAGCTAACTAAGCAGTTAGCACTAGGCATGTTGGGGTTTGTAAGGATGGTCATAGAAGTGTCTAACCTCCGTGTGTGTTTGTGAACAGTTACTGGACTGAGCTGAAGGACTGAGAGGAGCTAACCCTGGAAAGCTGCTCCAAGTGGGGGTTGGATCAGCGTCTGTGTACCACAGCTACTGCTAAGTAGCTTCTGGCTCCTGTAGCTCTGGATAGCCTCAGCGGCTGTTAACTTCCATCTATCTCTCCACAGGCGGGAGGTGTTCGTGTTCCGTGTCCACTGCGGCAAATCAGTGGATTGGCAGTACGGGCTGGATAACCGCAAACAGTAGTCTCAGCCGCACGGGTTCATTCACGCAGGAAGGCTGGATTTCCTGGAACCTCTCTAGTTTTGTGTTGGACTGCTAAGTTTGAGTTTGGAGCTCAGTGAGCTCATTTCTGCTGTGGATTTTCATTAAAGACTTTTGTGTTCCTAACTTTGGTTCTGCAATGCGTCCTTTCAGGGAGCCCCAACATGACACAGTGCTGTGTGTGAAATGTCAACTAAAAATCAAATCTCAGAGAAAAAAAGTGACATACTGTAAATTGTGAGTTTCTTATACTTTAGTCATATCACTCACCCCTACTTCATGTATAACAATACACTTGGCCCATATTAGATTCATGATGTGATTATCCCGTGCTGTTTTCAAAAAATGGCATGTGGGGGATCTAAACAACATTGGGTGACATTGGGAGGATTTTTGTCAGGTATCTGCAATACAAGTCATTCTAACCAGAAATGTTTTCCTGTAGCATCAGTGTAGCAAAAATATATCATCCTACTTCAAGACATTTTCACAGGATGTTCATCAGGATGTGGATTTGTTTTTTCTTACGTTTCATAAGATGGAACTGACAAAAATGAACATTTTTAAAAAACTGTCAAAAACTATGAACATAATTTTCAAACACTGCAATCTCATTAAACTAATTATGCCTTCTTTGAAAGGACACAGTTTGTCAGTTTGTTCTTAAAATACAGAAAATATCTACAATATACAGCAGCATAACGTGACAGTGTATTCTGATAATGATAAATCAGCCCTACTTCCCGATGAACTGCTTTTACATCTGTCCCTCCAAACTGAAGACTTCTAGACTTTCAAACCATAACTATTCATTCTTTTAATCTTTTGTTTTTCTGCAATGTATGAGATTTCAGAAAGCTGGTTTGTGGTGCAGTGGATCACTGTTACAATGAGTGCAAATCTGTCAGGTACTTTATATCACAGCTCGTTGGCGAAAAGCAAAACACAGTCTTACTGTTGTGGAGATCACTTAATTTTTTTCCTCTCAGTGTTCAAAGGAGTACTGAAGCTGTGTTTTAATGAAAGGAAGAAGAGAACGCAAGTCCATCGTACCTGTTCAGACGTCCCGAAGATTTGAAGTAAGAGTTAATGAAGGTACTAGCGTGCAACTCATTAGCTTTGGAGAGTGAGAGAAGATTGGAGAGATGATTGCAGTTGATTACAGAGGTGTGTTGAGTGAAATGATCTTAAGAGATGAGAAGAGATCTCAGAGCCACGCCTGGAATATATATTGTTTTTGCGAGACGGAAATGTATTCATAACACTCCTGTACTGCATGCTTGTTTATGCAGTCAGTGTATACTTTCCCATTGTATACTCATCTACTTCAATATTGTTGGCACAATGGCTTGTTAGCTCTGAGGAGCACAGCCGTAGAGAAGGGTGCCAAAGGGGATTCATGGGCAGTATATTTTACTTTAGTGGCTTTTTGGTATCACTGTCTCTCTGCTGTGTATTCCCCCATGCTATTATCTCAGAATACGCTGAACAGCAACCAGCTCAGTCTGCACTCTTATTATAAATGATGAAATAATTCCTCATGAGGGGTTATGGTCTCACCGGTCCCTCACCTGCATAAAGCAAGCATGCCCAGCATGGTAAGCATACCATGTAACGCAGGACAGGAATTCTAGCAGTGGCATTAATAGGCTGGCATCCTACTCTGGAGAAGCACAGAGGTTAACATAAAACATAAATCAGGAAATTGTACCACTGACTGGGTGAGTCATTTTCTGGACTGTTAGCATATTCGATCCGTTGCTTTGAAAGTGTCACTCAATCTGTTTCTCCCTAGTAGCCCTTGGTAGTGTAGCCCTTGGTCATTTGTTGCTGACTTTCTTTACCACTAGGTACTGACACAACAGATACGCTCATGATATGAGGACTTTCTCTTGAAGTATGTCGCCCCTACTATAGCTAAAACGAAAATTGTTTGTATCCACAAAAACAATACAAAGCAATTTTTTTTCAGTCCAGTAGTCTGACTGCCTACTGACACTAATGTTTACATTGTGATACTGTACACCGTAAGACCGATGCATAAATATTAGCCCAAGGGCCGGTTTGTATAGATTGATTTTGGAGAAGGGCTTGTATACATACAAAGAGGCATTGCGAAAACCACATTTAAATGCATTGCTTTCCCTACAAATGCATGTGGGTTATGAAAGAGGTGTTCCAGTGCCAACTTCAGATTTTTTTTTTCTAATTTCAAGGCTCTGCTTAAAACAGGCCAAGAGAAAATAAATGGAAATCGATGAAGATTTCCCCCTCCTGTGTCCTCTTCCACATCAGCAATTATGAAGTGGCATATAAAGCAATTTGTGCAATCGCTGTGAGAACCCCTATATTTTGTCCACATA
This sequence comes from Brycinus macrolepidotus, assembly GCA_037974445.1. Classification (NCBI taxonomy): domain Eukaryota; kingdom Metazoa; phylum Chordata; class Actinopteri; order Characiformes; family Alestidae; genus Brycinus; species Brycinus macrolepidotus. The sequence goes on from JBBPCZ010000037.1 coordinate 7,397,463, forward strand.
ACCCTGATTGATTTTTCACAGTCTGTCCTTCGCTAGAGGTGCGTGATTATCACACTAGGAGGAAATCGTCTTCTTTTTGTCCATCTCCTGGACTGAAGAGTTGCAAGCTGCTTGGTCAGACCAGAGCGATTTAATTATGAAATGCATCTGTGTAAAAGGCTCTATGGAGATTAGCATGATAAGACAGGTGAAAACAGCGAGACTCAGCTAGCTCTTGGCCACTCTCACTTTACAGCAAGTGGTAATACGCTCATATTGAGGGCAATCATGGATGTGTTCTTATTGTGGAGGTACCAGTCATTTTTTTTCTCTCCTGATAGCGATTCGTATATCTGAGAATGGTATGTAAAAATACTGACTTTTTAATTAAGCTTTTGGTGAAGGACCTATATAAACTAAAGTTATTTTTCATAATACCTAAATGAGTGGAGATCATGAATGCACTAAAACTTGGGATTCCCAGGGTTGCCAACTCTCACGCATTCGGCGTGACAGTCACGCATCTCACGCTCTCACGCGCAAGAAATAAATCTCGTGCCAAATCTGACATTCTTCTGTGTTGTAATTTTTTTCACTCATGTAAAAAATGATTTGCTGAAAACACCGGTTTCAGACATGTTTATTTGTTACACATAGATGATAAGCATGTGTAAAACGTAAAGCGAGGAATCTCACCCCCCCCCCCCCGCCCTGTTCGTCCGTCGCCGCTCACCGCTCCTGACACACCCCAATATCTCACTCCAAGGTATCTCTCCTGCACCAATTCTTAAAACTCTTATTACCTTTAGCTGCTCAAATGGTGGTCACGCCACCAGTTAAATTGTAGATGTTTGGCTGGCTGTTTTCTTAAAAGGATTTGACAACATGCTTCAAATACTAATGATCAAGCTTTCAAAACAGTATCTTTGAAGGTGTTACAGTCTAGACTTCACTCAACAAATAACACAAGGCTAATCATGAAGGAACTAAAATGGGACTAAAACTTGACTGGCATGTGGGTAAGCCATTAGCCTTTCTGAAGGCACAACAGGCGAGGCAGCGCAAACACGCTCAAAACTGGAGCCAAAAAGCACCTCAAAACTCCAGGGTGCGATTTTACAAATGTGCGATTTTACAAATGTGCTGCATGCTCCTTCTGCCACACAGCCACCTCAAGCCCTTTTAAAAGCTCTTGCCAGTCAAAAGTCCCTGCAAAGACCCCAGTGGAGAAAGAGAAGAATCCATGCACCACAAAGAAGAACAGGCTAACCACGGTTTTCTCTGTCTCAGGACTTGGTTCCTGTGCCAATATCTGAAACAAAGCTTCTAATCCTCTCCCTGGGAGCAAACAAAATTAACAAGACTGTTACACAAACTAACATTGAATTTTACAAATGAAAGGAGGGCAGTTAAAAGCACTAAAGTCCTTGTTAAACACCAAATAACTCCCAAACACATACATTTCCTCCACCAAAAGAAAACTGCCTGCAAACAAATGAAAGAGAAACACCTGCTAGACAAAGTCAGCAGCAGATGAGCCCCCATTTCTGTCATGACCTGGTCTAGGGTCAGGCCATAAATAGATGATGAGAATGGACTTTCTTCCTAGACCTTCTGCCAAAACCAAGCACCAGACAGTTTTAAAGACCAGCTTGGACTTATCCATATTTGCTTCAAAGTCTCAGGAGCAAGGTGTTAAAATAATGAAGAAACTAGTTAAAACTAGCTAAACCTGAAAATTGAAAAAAATAAATAAATACACGAGTTCCCCACATAAAACCAGCACAAGTTCCTTACTTTTCTCAAAATTTCGCATTTGAACAAAACCTTTATGAACTGTAACATAGTAACCCTGAGGGTTTCTCAGTATGGAATACGGCAAGTACGGACCAAGTCGAGTTCAGACTGTGCAAGTCCAGATTCCCGAGGATGGGAGGAAGCCGTTCATGCAGACATCACAGTTCAGCTTGGCTCAAAAGTCTTAATATGAGGCTTGAGGCCCAGCTTTTTGATTTTCACCTTTATCCACACTGTAATTGATATTTACAGTAAATTACTTAAGACTGACATTAAATTGTCCAAACCGTTGTTGCGGGTACAGAAGAAGGGTCTTATCAGGGGTTGTAACACTGATATTCAGTACCGATCCGGTAACAGAGCTCTGTTTCTGAAGGTATCTGTGAGAAGGGGCAAGCACACTGTAATGGAGGTGCTTTTATACTAACATTGTTAGCTGGTTTCCTGAACATGAAGTTCATGTTCTGTTGTGAATTAAGTAACTTTGTCAGATGAACAGAAATCCTGTTCACTATAAATTACTTGCTTTCAGTGTTTGATACTATTTATCTTACTTTGAAGGGACATTTTAGAGCCTATGAGAAATGGCTAAACCAGTTAGCCAGCTATCTCTTTGTTCTTCACTTTATTCTCAGCTCCTCAAACTACAGTCAAACTAATGAACTCTGCTATTTCCTTTTGTGTAAATGGTGTTCTCTACCAGAGAAGAGTTTTAATTATTTATTAGCTACATAAGTTAGATATGGTGATTTTTATAGCCGTGAATTTATTTGTATTAATGATGTTGAACATAGTTGTTGAAGTCAGTTTGTCTCATGTCCCTCATGTGTGGGTATTTTCAACATTGTAATTACAATAAATATTATAATTTCAGTGCCAATTTTACCTTAAGTCCAGAGTCCTGAGCTCACGGATATGTGTTGTTTTAATATTAAAGAGAAAGAACATGTTTAAAATGAATTCAACTTGTTGCCATTGCCATTTTACCTGGTTTTATAGTAAACTGTCTTGTTTGAACCGATTATCAAAAAAAAACTATTAAAAAAACTATCTGAAAAGTGTCAGGAATTCCAAAATGGTAGATTAGTTGATTGCCAGTGTAATCGATAGTGAGAGTCGTACAAAAACAGATATCTGTGTCTGGCCAATATCTACAGAAAATGTTGTTAGCTATGTATTTTTTCTTGTGGAGTAGGAGAGTGTTTAAGTGGTTTCAGCATGAAAGCTTACTTTTAAATGCTTGCCCTAAGTGATCCAATTAAAATGTATAGAAAGCTTGAAGCTATGGACAGAGCATCACAGTGTTACCTTATAAACCTGATAGGATGTTTCATCCAGCCAGTAATCATCCAGTGCTTACATGTGCTTGCAGTTGTGTTTGCACAGTGCAATCTGTGTAGTATCCCAACAAAACTGCTGTTGAGAAATGAGTGAATAAATGTTTGGCTCAATTGTCTAATCTTTCCTTGCTGTTGCGCCCCAAAGCTGACAGATTAGTATTGTCACAGCCAGTCTATCAGGGCAGAGGCATAATAGTGCTGCACTTATTACAGGCAGCAGGACATTTAGCTATGGCCAGCGGCTGACACTAATATTTTGGTGATAATGAGATTTAATGTAAATGAATTCAAGCTTTTGGCTGTCAACCTGATATAAAATAAACAAAATATTGTGGTGCGCTTTCGAGGTGGCTGAGATGGCAATTTTTTCTTGTCTTTGTCTTCTATTACTCTGTGTAGCTTTTGGCTGTTTTCTCTTGTTAACTCACTCTCCATTTGAATGAACTCTGAGGCAAGTAATTGTGAAACAAACCACGGCATGGCTGACTGCAGCAGCCAGACAAGATACAATCACTTGAGGGGTCATACTTTCAGTCCTTGGGATCTAGTAGTAACCTTTTGGGAGCCAGATTTGGTGCAGATTCTCAAAAAAATAAGCCGTGGAGGCCTTAGTTTGGCTCATGTCTGATCATGCTCGGTTTTAAGTGTGTGTAGTTTTCATCTAGCATGCAGCAGGCTCCCCTAGAGTGTAGATTCATGCTGAAAATTATCTAATATCTGTGGCATACATGGTTTTATTATTACAACGACTCATTCATTCGAACACCTTTGTGTTTAGTCAGGTGAAAATGAACTAGCATGACATTAGCTTTGTCTCTGAGCACAGTTTTCTACTGAACTTGTCATGTGAGATTAGTCTGGCTCCCTAAATTGGCTTGAACAAATGAATTGTCTTGCTGGTTGTTTCTTGGTTGTGGCTTGTAAGTAGCATGGTCAAATTATTAGTCTGAGGGAGTCTTTGCTGCATTCGATGTGTTGTTTCTATGGCAGAGATGGACAGATGAGTTCCCTGGGGTGATCTGTGCTTTTCTGAACAGAGAAGGCGCTTACAATAAAAAATAAGTCTTAGAATACAGCTTTTAGTGCCAGTGATGTTTTCTGAACCAATTTAATGTTCCTTGAAATAACTACACAAATGTCAGGCTTTGCTTGCAGTTAACAGTGCAACAGCATTGCACTTTTTTAATTGCTCCTGATTTGTCACTTTTAGTGTCTAAAGCAGTAATTAATGAGCTATTCTGTTGAAGCACATTCTTGAGGAAAGTCATTATGCTGCTTTGTGTAAGACCCTACGCAGGGTCATGCAAGGGACAATATTTTAATGATCGAAATTCATTGCACAACCGTCTGAACAATGGTCAACGGTATTGTATTTCACAATAGAACTTTGCTGCAGATGTGCCCACTTAAAGGCCACTGTGTAACCCTGGTCTATCTGTATGAAGTTGCTAATTAGGTCTTGAGCCTTTTCACTACACAGACTGTTCCATTAGTTAGAATGCATATTCCATAAAATTGAAATATTTCACTGCTGCTTTTGCTAATGGCTCTCCTGTTGGTAGAAACTGGTGTCATAGTCTGGTTTCTCCATATTTTACCATCATGCCCTCTGGATCATTTGGAGGAAACTTGCTATAGAACTAATGATCTGGTGCCAAAGGAAGCAGTCATGCTGTCAATAATCATTTAGCCTCCTGACAACTCAGAGAACCTGGAGGAGACTGGCACTGGAGCATTCACCGTCCCTCTTGTTCACAAGACACTAATTTAAGCCTGACTGTTGTTGTTCTTATTGGATAAACAAGAGCTGCCACCTGAAATCCCTCCCCAGCTTCATTTCAGAGGGTGACACACTGAGACAGAGGGCTCACCACTTCAGGTTACAGTCGGTACTCTTAATGGTCCTTGTGTGGTAAAGTTGTCATCATTAGACACATGCACCTCTCAGCCAAGCCACACATGCATTCAGAGGAGATAAGTGACAGCAAATCTTAGGTTCAAGTTAGTGTAAGTTAGCGTACTAAATATCTCTGTATTGAGATTGTAAATAGTGCTTATTTTAAAGAGATGTGTTTGATGAAGAATTAATGTAGCACCGATAAGAGACGTATGTAATCCTGAGGGTGGCTGACCTGCTGGAAAGTAAAGCGACTATAAATAGTGAAGCGTCTTGGAAGAATTAGCTCGCTTTGAAAGTGCAAGGAAAAACGGATTGCTGTCACCCTGCATGAGGCTCAGTTTTGCTATCCTGACAAAACTCTGGAATAGCAACAAAACCTGTAGGGGACTGCTGTATTGTTCAGCTCTCGGAGGCCTTCCTTTGGGGTCAGTTTAGATCATATTTTTAGATATAATATAGATACCATTATGGGGGTGACAATACAGTCAGCTCACGATTTGATTCACAATGTCATGAAGATAATTTGAATGATGAAAGTGATTAAATGCATGTCTTAAGCTGGGAGGAGCTGGGTGAGATGTGTGATATTGATTGTGCTAGTGTGGTTTAATTTAAGAATGAGATATATGATGTTGAACTTGGTGTTGTAGGTTAAGTTTGGAGTGTATGGAGCTCTTGAGTGGCACAACATTAAGTGTTGTCCCATCTGTGGTCAGGAGTCCAAAGTGTAGATTAGGGATGGACATTTGAAGCAAAGATACTATTTGATATTCGCTGGGAACTATTCTACTACTGTTCATAGATCATTCTTTATGAATTAGCTCAGTGATTAAACTGGACGTTGAGTGATAACCATGGCATTCGCAGGCCATTTTAAAGACACGCTCTGCAGTCAGAGCATTCTTGACAAGCAGTAGCTATTAGCACTCAAATCACTCTTGACTAGAAAGAGTGTTCAGACCAGATATGGAGAACTCTGAAGTGATTTCTGCTGATCTAGATAGCAGTAATGATATGACTGATTTACGTTCAAAATGCAAATCTGTGTGATGTCATTGTTATGTTGGCTGGTTTATTAACACAGGAGCAAAGTCATGGTCAGTATTGATGGTTTGGCGAGTTATTTCAGTGTTTGATAGTTTGTTCCGATATACAGTGATATTTCACAGCCTGTATGAATCACCTAAAGTGTTTTGCAAGCTTGTCTATATTTCACTTTATTCTCAGCCCTTAAAGTGAGTGAGAACAGTCAAACAAATTAACTTGTATATTACTGTGTCCCTTTGCACTGACATTGTCATCTTCCAATATCTCGACTTTAGTTTTTCAAAGAAATGGGCAGGCTTATGAAACTGTAGCTGTCTAGAGAAAGTTCTAAACTTTAGCCTCTAGCTTTAGCTACATGTGTATGACAAAAGGTTTTTATAGCTTAGTTATTTGTCATTTGTTAATATTAATTGTTAGAACATTGTGATGTTGAACTTTATAAGTTCCTTCCCTGTTGTTTAGTTCCAGGAAACCTCTTGGAATTTTGTATTCTGTAATGTCAGATAATAGATTGACTATTACAGTATGATGTGTTGATGTCTATCCCATGGCGATTTCATAGTAAGGAATTGGCACTGACCTTTAAAATATGTTTCCCCTGGTTTAATGAAAAAAAAAATGTATTGCTAAGAGTGGTCAGACTGAAGAGTGTCAATTAATGATTCCACAAAATAACCATTACATTACTTAATTATCAATATAATCAACACTGGCAACCTCATAATGAAATATTGAATAATGTGAGTAATGAGTAAGCAGTTAGCCCATGTAGTGGAATGAAAATGCAGCAGTCCCTCACTGCTTGTCACTAATGTATATTATGTACAGCCTGTGATTGAAGGAGCAGGCAAAAGAGAGTAGAAGGAACAGTCAGCCTCTTGGGGCCTCATTAGTCATTAGCCTAGCGTGGACGTTTTTAGCCGACTTGAAGTGCTCCTGTTTTCTCTTGCACCACCTGTGACATCACCTCTTTCAGCCAGGTCTATCCGGCGCTGCTGCGGCCCTGGGACGTGATCCTCAATAGGGCGGAACAATTTGGGGTGAATATATAATTTAAAATTTTTTTTAACCAATATTGTGACTGTGATTAAATTTGCAGTAATCTTCTATAATTTAAGGTCTGGGTCTGCTATGAATCCACTGTTGTTCTGGCTTAAAGGCTTGAACACGGAACATAATGCCGGATTGCCAGTTAGATAAACCTGGACTCTGTAAAGCTGCTTTGTGACAACTTTGGTTGTAAAAAGCACTATGTAAATGAAATCTAATTGAATTGAATTGAGATGGTGATTGGTTGGTCTTGATTGATCTAATTCATCTACTGGAAATTTACAAGCTTTTCAAATTCTGAATACTTTATGCAGAAAATGCAACTATGAATAATTACAGCCCGTGCTATTTAAAAAGTGCAAAATGATTGTTATCTGAATGATTTACTAAATTTCATTGTCTGACGGTCGTAGATGTAAGCACAAGTGTCTTACAAGCACATAAATGAATATATGAAACAACATTTAGCAGCGTTTTTCAGGACCTGGAGAAGAGTTTATCTTGTTAGGATTGGAGAGCAATATTGAGATCCCTATTGTTCATTTTTTTCAATATTAAGTTGTTCATTTACTTATATGGCAATTAATCATCAGCTGGAACTAAGACATGCATTATCAAAAATTACCCAAGAAATAAGATCGGAATCTGCAGATTTGTGCTCAGAATACACAATTGGCGGTTTCCCAAGTTATTATTTTGATTTTTGGCCCATTTGAGTTGAAATGTATTGAAGTAAATAACATGGGCACAGGTAATTGCCCTCACGCTGTATTTGAGTGGTGCTGCTACACCTGTATCTAAACAGGCATTACTCATTGTGCTTAATAGCCAGTTAACCGTAGCTTTCAATGTAACTTTTCATAATTTGATTCAGGTTATTTAAATAGGCAGCTTATTTTATATTTAACAATTAAAAATACCCATGTGGCCCTTTAATTAACGTGCAAATAAGGTTGTTCTGTTGTTTGTTGTAAACGTGGTAGTGGTAGTGTGTTGCATGCTTTTATTAATAATAGGATAATAAAAATCAGCCACAAATTGGAATTGGCCATAAAATTCTTGCTCGCACTCATACCTACTAGAATGTCATGCTGGTGACAGGCCTACCCAGAAATCGAAATAAGACTGAATTAAAGTCTGCATTCCAATTTCTTAAGAATGCTTGTCAGCGGTTTGCTTTGCAATCAGTTTTGACTGACATATTGAGGGCAGTGTCCATATAACCGTGGTAAAGTTGTACAGACCCCAGTATCGACCTTCACATCGAACACTGTTTCAGTTCACAAATTAACTGCCAATGCATCACAGTAACAAAGGGGATATCGCAAACTGGGAAACTTCATTTCAGATGAAGCAATTGCTCTTCCGGTGGCCTCTGGTCCTGAACTGAATACAAATCATACTGATTCTAGACCTCATTCTTGTCATGGCAGGGGGAAAAAAACTAATAACAAAAGGAAATAGGTCCCTTGAAAGCCTCCCTTCATTCTGTTTGCAAGATGTAGCATGTTGATAAAAGGCATCGCAAACCCAGTGTATTCTGTTTGAACTGCAGACGATAAGAACGGCCAAGGCAGCAGCAAAATGACGAGCGGAGAAGGTAAAGAGTATTCTATGTGTCAACAGATGAGCAAGTGCTATTTGGTGAGGAAACATAGCTGATGGAATCGCGTGAGAGAGATGAAGAAAAGGCCCTTGGCTGCGTGGCTTTTTGGTTTTTTTTCCCTTCCTTTCCTCTCTCCCAACTGCATAACTAAAACCTGGGCTCTGCTGCTTGTATGAAACAACGATCCATTCGCTTCAGCTACAAGTCCTATAACTCCCCGCTGGTACTAGGAGCTCTGACACCTTGTCAGAAATCAAAGCGCGTCCATCAGAACCTAGCGGACTGCTTCACGAGCCTGACATTTACAGACAAGTACTCGTTCCAGAATTATGATGGGCATGGGGGCATGGACCTATAAAACTGTAGATATTTTTATGTGGCCATTGCTTGTAGACAAAATAAGTATTAAGAGCAAGTCCGTCCCAGCATTAGCACTAATAATGGAAGTTTCTCAGAGCACAGTATGCCCCGACAGTTCAGTGCTTTTGAACACTTTGGTCATCCTGTCCTTCTGGGCACGTTGAGAACATGCTGCTCTGAATTTAACTAACGATTGGAATGTACTAGAGCACTCTGATAAAGGTCTCATGAAGGGGCCGAGAACTCTTAGCTCCAGATCTGAATTGTAGAGTTCATTCAAACAGGCATACTAATTGACCTTTCCATGTTCGGCCCACACATGGGTCCTTTCGAAGTGAAAGACTGGATAAGCTTTACAGTATATTGGCAAAAATCCCATTTAGCCCAACAAGAAATTGTAGTGCACAGCACAGCTTTTTTGATCGTCTACATTCATGATCAATCTTATTTTGTATAAGGTTAAAGTGTTGGGACTGATTGAGTGTAGAACTTTGTTGTGTAACTGAGCTAGCCTTGCCACAGTTGCCCAAAAGCACAAACGTGGGCGAAGCACGGTTAAATCACTTTAAAGAAAGATTGTATATTTAGAGAGACTGGTATATTCTGGAGCTGTTTAGACTGGCTTTGCAGCTCATGAGAGAGATATGTCCCCGTTATGTGTGTGTGGTGTGTGAGATGTGGTGTATCCGCCCCCTATCCCCTCAGGTCATGAACCAGCTTAAGATCATGTAATACATTAAGTCTCTCTCTGTGGTGCTGTTATGCTATGGACAAGATAATATTCATTTAACACATTGATTCTCCATGCTTGCTCTTGGAAAATTAGTTCTGAATGTTTCCTATCAACCGATAACTGATTAGCCGCAATATATGATGAGATTTTCTGACAAACAAAAAAAACCCAAAAGTATTTCTGAGCATCAGTGTTTAGTTTATTGTGTACTGTGTACTCTTGTGCATGAATTTTGAATCAGTTGTAGTAATTTCTCTGATTCGAAATCTTTTTAGCTTATTCGGTTGATCGCTCCACAAAATGATACTCTCAGTCCCATTTGCCTTGACTCAAAAAGATGTTAAACATCTGCTCGTTGGTATTAGCCTCGGTTCTGTGATCGTGTATGAGGTCTGGCATCAAATAATGTGACAGAACTTGGATCCAGCAGAGTCATAGGCATCTGGTCTATAGCCCAGACATTTCTAAATAAGGTTAAGTAACGTTGGCTGACATCATAGCTCACCCACTCAGAAGGTTGCTGTACGATTCTTCCACACGATCATCTCCAGTATTAGATATTTCAGATTATGCATCTGGTAATTTACCAGTTCAGTGGTATGAGAACCCTTGTGAATTTACTCTTGCTTTCCTATTATTATGGTTCGTGTTCCCCAATGAGAAACCCATGCGGCATTCATGCTTTAAGCTATACATGCTCGTCTGCTTGGCTAGCTCATTTATGCTTGTTGTAAGGATATAAAAACTTTCAGATCAAAGATATATTCACTTGAGGATAAGCACTTAAAATAGCTGCAAAGTAAACGATTCCTGTTACTGTGAAGAGCAGTTCCAATAAGTGCTGGCACTTATAGCCGTTCATACAAGAATATCTTCTGACTGTGCCGTGACTTCTTCGCTGTTTATCCTTGTAATCGGGTGATTGTTGTATCTGCAGCATCAACTGTAGGAGACTGACCACAAGACAGGTGATTAGAAGGCAAGGCTTCTAGAAAACCTTTAGTTAGGATCATGTAGCAATTTATGCAGACTTTATTTGATGAATGAGCTGCACTTAGGCCTGTTCTCTCCAGTCAGCGCAAAGAATTCATTAGTCTTAATGTGTCACTGTGTTTGTTATTGTCATTTCATTCCTAATGATGGAGTCCTAATGTACTCCATCAGCATTTGTGTGATCGTCATAGCGCAGAGAACTGATCATTTTTTAACTAGCACCTTCACACTAAGTGTAAAAAGCTCAGGTTATTGCTTATTTGCACTGCCCTGTATCTGTGCAAGTGAGACTGGTAGCACAATGATCATTCATTCTGACAGGTGAGGATATGTGCAGCGATGAGATGAAGGGGCTAAAAGTGTAGTGCAAATGGGCTTTGCAAATGAATTCTCAGTTTATATTAGTGGCCATTTAATTGGGGTTTGAGAGCATGCATAATTCCTCATAATTCCCTCACATTATTCTCATAATTCCTTCTGATAATTCTTAAACATTATGTATAATAATTAATAAATTCCTACTTTGCAAAACTTGCTGTATTTATAACTAAAGATCAATATAAACAGCTATAACAAATATAAACACATCTTTGCTTTATAAAGTATACATTTAGAAAAAATAAACAAACAAGCAAAATATATAAAAACAATAATTACAAGAATTCTGTTTGTAAAACAGATCACAGCAGAAGTATCTGAAGAATCTGGCATGACAGGAGTATTTTTTCTCTTATATCCGTCTCCAGACACACAGCACACGATTAACTTGAACCAGTGGCGCAAAAATGGGGTATGCAGTATATGCGGTGCATATGGGCGCACCTCCAGGGGGGGCGCCAAAACAAGGGAGGGACAAAAAAATATCATTGACATTTATGTTTTAAAACTGTTCTTGTACTTTTAAATCATGGAGGGGGGAGCTGTTCTTCCAAAATCGGGGGGTGCCAGAACAAGGGAGGGACAAAAAAATATACTATTGACATTTATGTTTTAAAACTGTTCTTGTGCTTTTAAATCATTGGGGGTGGGGGGAGGGGGTGGGGGTTGTTGGGGTGTTGCCGAAATCAGGGGGCGCCAAAACTGTTGTTGCATATCCCCCAAAAAGTGAGTAGTTGCACCCCTGACTTGAACCTTTGAGTGTGACAACCATGTGTCCCTTCTGCCGTCATTCTTGCGAAGTTTAGTGCAGTGTGTGAAACACTGAATGAAAATGAACAGTACTTGTA
>JBBPCZ010000037.1:7421182-7433212 GCA_037974445.1 Brycinus macrolepidotus
GAGACTCTGAGTGTGTTGGGAGAAGGATGCTGAGGATGGAGCTGCAGGGAAGAGGAGAAGAGGAAGGCCTAGTAGGACGTTTATGGATGCGGTGAGGGAGGACTTGCAGGCAGTTGGTGTGCGAGAGGAAGGTGCAGAGGATAGAAGGAAATGGAGACGGTTGATCTGCTGTGGCGACCCCTAATAAAATGGGAGCAGCCGAAAGTAGATGTAGGTGTAGATGTTATAAAGTTGTGGTAGTTCTGTTCCATTTATTTTTTTCTACTGTCTTTACAGTGTCCTATAGTCCATTGTAGCAGTCTGCAGTCCTGAGCAGTCAGGTTACACTGATACACTGATACAGCCTGTCATTACACTCTCTGTGGTACAGTCATTAAAGTTCACAAGAGCTTTGGTTCTTATGCCAAATCTCTTGAGATGCCTCACAAAGCACAGTTTTGCTGTGGTTTCTTGAGGATGCAGTTGGTGTTTAGAGATCATGTAAAGACATCTGAGATAGCTGAGATATCAAGGAATTTAAAACTACCAACAATTTCAAGGATTTTCAGATGACCCATTGATAGAAATAGGAATGTGATTTCCACAATGATTTATTTGTCTTACTGACATTTAGCAAGAAGTTATCATGGTACCATATGAATCAAATAATATTTTGCTTTAAATGCCCATCCCTAAAATGAACAAGTAGTGAAAACTGATTTCTAAAACAAAATCACAGATGTCAAAGCTATTGTCACCTGAAATTTGAATTATGAAAATGTTAATAAAGTATAATTCCGTATATAAATGAGATGACCCAAAATCCTTAGTCGTCCATCACCAAGTTCAAGTTCATGGTTATTGTCTTGTACTACATAATATGTGGACATTATTATTGGTAATGATATACTTGAACTTAGAGCTGGCTCAGCTTTGCATAGTAAAATAAGTAGAACATATAGCTGAATAAGAGAGTAGATAGATTAAACAGAAAAATATATACATGTAGAGTAAATAGAAAGATGACAGTATAATAAAATGTACAGTCAGTATTAGAGCAATATAAAGTGACTGATGGTAGTGTAACAGTTTTGAACAGTCATAAATAATGGAGCAGGTATACAGTACAATCTTGAAATAAATCAAAGTGACATGTCAGCAATGTAAACATGTAGACAGCAATTTTAAGGGTCCAAATAATGTGGAGCATGTATTAATATATGTATGGGGTATGTGCAGGTGTTAATGTCAGTGGTTCCGTAACCTAATTACTTGAGGTGGGAAAGCTGTCTCTGAACCTGCCTGTACTGTCTGCCAGATGGCAGAAGCATTAAAGTCTCTGGCAGAGATAACTGGGGTAAATGAGGATCCGTTGTACCTTCCCCCTGCAGTGCTGGCTGTAGAGATTCAGGATGGCTGGCAGCTTAGCCGTGCGCTGATCTTACCCTCTGCATACCTTTGCAATCAAGGACAGTACAACTTCCGTACCAAGTCATGATGCAGCCAGTCAGTATACTATCTAGGGAAAAGCTGCCTTCATGACCACACCTAAATGATTAGTTTAAAACATTGTTGATATTTGAAGCCTAGGTATCTGAAGCAAATTACCCTCTCTAGTGCTGTTCCCCCAATGTGGCTGGTGTTGTGCCCCCCCTCCCTGCAGCCTCTTGAAGTACATGATCAGCTCTTTGGTCTTGCTGATGTTAAGCAAAAGGTTGTTGTCCTGTCAGGCATCTCATCTCAGCACTGTATGGTACACTGTAGACTTGTCATCATCAGTTCTGCTGCCAATGATGGTGGTGTCGCCAGCCAACTTGATGACAGAGCTGTGTATGTCCATGCTGTTGTACGTAAACAGGAAGAACAGCAGGGGTCTCAGCACACGTCCCTGGGGACATCACCAGTGTTAGAGTGGAGGAGGTGCCATTGTGGACCTGCACTGCCTGGGGTCTGCCTGATAGGATGTCCGTGATCCAGCTGCACAGGGAGGGACTGATACGCATGTTTTGGAGCTTTGCGATGAGTCCGAATGGCACTATGGTGTTAAAAGCAGAGCTGTAGTTAATAAACAGCATTCGCTCTTAGGCCTTTTTCTGGTCCAAGTGTGAGAGGGCAGTGTGCAGTGCAAATGGTACCGCATCAGCTGGGGACCTGTTTGGCCTGTAGGCAGACTGGTGTGGGTCTAGTGTGCTGGGCAGGGAAGGTGCAATGTGAGTTTTGAATATACGCTCAAAACACCTCATGACAATGGAGGTGAGTACTACAGGGCAGCTGTCAATAACGGCGCTCATGTTTGTTTTATTCAGGATGGGAATGATAGTGGTCTTCTTGAAACATATGGGAACTGCTGCAGGGAAAGGGTGAAACTGTCTGTGAAAACATCTACTGGTTTGTGCACATGCTTCAAGAGCACAGACTAGGATAGTATCAGGACAAGTAGCTTTTTACATTCGTCTGCCTGAGATATTTGAAGTGGGCAGTTGTCCTGTTCTAGCAGAATCTGTTGTTTTGAAAGTGAGCATAGATAGAGTTGAGCTAATCTGGGAGAAAAGCAGAAATCTCTCCCACGCTTAGGCCTTTTCTCTCGAAATCTGTGATGGTTCTTAGTCCTCTCCACATGCGTTTGGTGTTATAGCCACTGTAACATGACTCCACCTTTTATCTGTACTGACACTTGTGTGGCCTTTTTATTGTCTTTCCGAGCGTGTACCAAGCTTTCCTGGTATTTGTGTGGTCCTACAGAGAGGAAGGCTGCTGTCCGCCCTCTCATTATTAACCAAATTTTTTGGGATGAGTCCGAATAGTCACAACGGCATCGATACATTTGTGTATCGCATTACATGCTCAGTGTACTCACTTTTTCTCCCTGCATCAGCACTTCTGAACAGGTAGCCCAGGTAACCAAGGTAAGTTAAGTTCAATGGAAGAAATGTCCAGAAGAGTCTGTTTGTAGTATGTGATTAGTACACAACAAATTAGCAAAATAAACTAGGAAATAACTCCATAGGATACCGAGTGACAGCAACATCTTCACTGGCACCATGTGAAAAATCAAGAGCATTCCATTTAAGTAAGGCAAAAGTGTACTGACTTGCACAAATCAGGGAAAGGATAAAAGAAAATAGCTGCTTGGCATAAAATGTCCATATCAACAGTTAGGGCAATCACTGAGAAGCTGAAGAGACTTTTTGGTCAGCATTTACAGTGAAGAGGGGGAGAAGTAAATAAAAATCTCCAGAGACCACAGTTTCAGAATTAGAGTTTGGTAACATCTTGGGATCACTGTCTCCAAAGCCACCATAAGACGTCACCTCCATGCCAACAAACTGTTTGGAAGAAAGACGCCTTTCCTACATTTTTGTCACAAGCAAAAGCGTTTGGAGTTTGCAAGATGCCGCTTTAATTAGGACAGGGTACTGTAGTCAGACAAAACAAACACTGAGCTCTTTGACTCCAAATGCTCAAGATGGGTTTGGTGATGAATTAAAGATGGCAACAGAAGAGCAACTAATTCCAACTGTTAAATATATTAGAGGATCTGTGATGCTGTGGGACTCTTTCTTTTCCAAAAGCCCTGGCATTATTGTTTGCAGACATGGCATTATGGATTCAAGGAAGTACCAGGAGATCTAAAATCAAAATCTGGCCTTCTCTGCCAAGAAGCTAAAACTTGGTTGTGGTTAGATATTCCGGCAAGACAGTTATCTAAAGCATGCAAAAATCAATTCACAAGGTTAAACGAAAACGCAAAATCAAACTTTTGCCATAACTATCCTTGTCTCCCAATCGACACTGTTGTTGAAGATGTCTGGGTGGTAATGGGCTTAAATGGAATGCTGAATAAAAACAATGTTTTTATAACCATTAAGGGGAATTTTCATCAGTCTTTTTCTGTCGTATTAAATGAGGGTGGTAGTGATTCTGGAGGGCACTGTAAAACCGCTAATGCAAAGGTACAAATATGTAACTCTCCCACAGTAAAACGAATGCACATATTTAATGTATACAGTTGAACCTCATAGACCATGAATGTACCTCTTGAGAGTACATTTGCTTTGCTTGTTGCTGTACAGAATAAAAATGGATCTGTACAGAACACTTTTTTCTGACAGTGTGTAGTATTTATAATGTAATTTATAATATTTATTTGGCTTTTCTTATTATTTGTGCAATTCTCAGTAAAGTACACATGCTTTATGGTGTAGATAAATGAACATACAGAGTGAGACACTGCAAGGAAACAAATGATTTTGAAGGATATAAAACTGTATAAAAAACACATTTACAGTATCTGTCGCATCAGAGTCCTTAATGCATCAGTTTCAACCTGTTATTTGTACATTATTGTACTGTTTATTATTATATATTATATGTATAGTTTATTATTATATATTATTGTAATGTAATGGAGGATGAGTAGGGACGGGTATGCAAGAAACAAAGATTTTATTTACAAAGACTAATAAAACAATTGGGAGATGAACATTATGAGATACATCACAAGCCAAACAGAACACGTGGGGATTACAGTTGACCGGCAAAATGGAAACAAACCAACAGGATATATATACACAACAGGGAAGTGAGAACACCTGGGGAAGGAGAGCAGGAGAACAGGGCAGTTGAAAACAAGAATCAGGAGGGGCAGGACAAGAGTGGAGCGAGAGACCAATATAAAGCGCATAGAGCAGGGACATGAGCGAGAGTCTAAATATACAGAGAGTGCATGGCAGAAAGTGGACAGAACAAAGGTAAGAGCAGCATAACCAATAGAATAAAAGCTATACAACACAACAGTATAGTATGAAAGTACACTATACAAATGTGTAGTGTTTATATATACACTATATGTATATATAAACCTATATAGGTATATGTATGTACACACTGGATATATGTGTGTATATATATATATATATATATATATATATATATATATAGATGAACACTGGATAAATATATGGGTAGACATTGAAGTGTCCTCAGTGGAGTGTCCTCAGTCCTCAGCTGATACTGTTACAATCATAAATTAGATTCATTAGGGGCAAACATTGTTCCTCCACATAATTACTTTGAACCCTTGCAAAGCCTGTAGGTTTACCTGTTCCCATGCTGTTCCATGCTAAAACATGGGAATGATTTTGGATTTTTAACCACTGAGGCCTCACCTGCAGTGGAAAAAAAGTGCCACAAATTGTTGCTGAAAAGTTGAGTGTGGTTTGGAGCAGGCCTTGCTGCATGTGTGTGGAGATGCTGAATCAGTTAAGCAGTCATGCTTTGATCTGAGGGGCTTGTGCTAATGGATGTTGAAGGCATGACTGGCCTGCTGACAGCATAATGCCCAGATCCGCAGCATTAGTGTCAAGGTGCTTGAATCATGCTCTGTACCGCGAGTACCTCTTTTGGCTTGATTTGGGCTAATTTAACCCTCTACCGTGATTTCCTGAAACACTTGAAATAGCTTTTCCCCGAGGCTTGAACTGGGGGTAGATAGGGCTTTCCAGAGTACCCTAATGTTGTGCAGTGGGTGTATTTAAGAAAAGAAAATTGAATGAGGAGGACACTCCAATATCAGAATTTGATTCAAGAATGCCTTGTTATTTCTCAGAAGGCTACATTAGTAATCATCTTAGTGATGCAGATTACATCTCTGTACAGTTACCACATGCAGCCTCCTGACTCAGTAATCTGCTGCAAACTTTGAAGCTATTGCCCACCTCCGCAACCTAAGTGCCTAATAGTCAGTATTAAATTATGGAAATGGGTCAAGTTATGCTTCAGTAAAAAAAGACATAGCTTTGCACCGTAACACAAGCTGTTCATGGAGGCCTGTGGGTTTGTCTCACAGTTATTCTCAACCTTTATTTGTCTACTTTATAGGAAAAATACTTTTGAATATAGCATGCTAAGCTACAAACTGCTCAACAAAAAAAAGCTATGTGAAAGTTACCCTGTAAAAAAATGCTGCACTACTAAGTTCATGGCCAAAGTAGGCTGCTGCACTGAAGATATTTCATGACTGATGTAGTCTCTGAGGTTAATTAAAATTATGATGACCTGCCAGTTCAACAGTTTGTTGTAATTCCACTTAAAGTGCTTGTAATCATAAATTTTCCCACCTCACAGGATCAATGCTGCTCTTTTATTTAAATTTAGTGCTGTTAGGCTGCTGAGGACCAGGGTATTGTGTACAGTGCCTTCCGGAATTACTGGCAGCCTTGCCGAAGATGACTGAAAAGGCCCGTAAAAAATATGCTTTATCAGTCATTATATTAATATTGAAAATAGAAGAACATCTTATCTGTATTTGAGTATTTTGGTTGCACTTTCACTCTGACAATAAAGCAATCCTTTGTAAAAAATATATATTTTTAAGCAAAACTGCAAATATCACAATTTTTGGTACCCAAAGAAAATCAAATTAAGTTTGTAATTCATATTTAACTCTTTCGAAGCTGGCCTAAGTGTTTAGGAAATTTTAGGACCAAGGAAAGTATTCAAGAGCGTTCCGTGGCTATAAGGCAAAACAAAAAAAAAAACAGCTCTTTGACTCCAAATGCTCAAGGTGGGTTTTGTGTTGAGGTAAAGATTGCTGCAGAGAATAGCAACAGAGACTCTTGGGAGATCCTGCATTGAAGAATGGTCGAAAGTCAAAAATTTATTCGGGGAGAATACAAAAAAGTGGAATTTCCAAGACAGTTAAAAAAAATATGGAATGATTCAGAGAAAATAGGAATCCTACCGCTGATGCAAGACCTTGTAAACCACGAAAACTGTCCCCATCAGATAAACAGTACTCAAAACTTTCATCTTGGAGGGATAGGAGAAAATCAAGTGTTTCTGTTTATCATTCCACTGTGAGCAGATAACTTAAAACTATGGGTTTAAAAGGATGTGCAGATTTGCAAAACGACACATCTGGGATATAGAGCGAGTTTTAATGAACTGCTGAGTGTCCATTTGTTGCTGGCAGTCCTTGGATTGTGAGAGACTGCAGCTTCTAAGACTGAAGTTTGAGGATTTTCACGAGAAACAGAACTATGTCCCTGTAGACTTCTGCAGAAACCCTGAAAGCAAGTCTCTAAAAAAGAGTGAAAGCTATAATAAAGGCAAATGATGCAGAAAGTAAATATTGAAAAGAAATGGCATTTATTTGTTGAGGATTTTCTGTTAAATTAATTATATATTTCCTCTCTGACACTGAAAAATGAATAATGTTTCTTAACTTAAATTAGTGGCTGTCACTTTTCTGCTCTTGGCAAAGCATTTTTTTGCCACTCTCAGCTTTAAGATTTGCAATGGATAGTTCAGTACACAAATAATGCTCCATACTTCAAAAGGATAGATAGACAGAAGCTGAAGTTACAAATGTTAAGCTTTGTCAGAGAGTGGCAGCGAGTGTAGATGATGGAGATAAATAACAGTGCTGTTCCAGTTAAACTTACAACTTTGTGTGTTTTAAGGATTACATTTATTGTATATTTAATTGTAAGAGAAGAGGCACAAAAAGGCCTGCCTGATTTTGAGTGTCGACTACTTCAACTCAAGGCTTCCTTCATGTTAACATAATACAGATGAGCTCCTTAGCTAATTTGCTGGATGTGTGCCATGTGTTTTTCTATCAAGTTTAATCAGTAATGCAGTCTTACACACTGTTTAATCTACATCCTGTACTTATTTTCTTGCATATTTGCTTCAGGAAATGGGTTGAATTTCACTCTTCTTGTCAGATTTTTGGGTTATTACGTATCTGATTTATAAGTTTATATACATTTACTGTACAATGTACCTTGTTACTTCAGTGTCAAGCTTCACTACTGATGCTTGTGTAAAATAGCAGTACAGGCAGGACGGTACTTGGAAATGTAGTGAAACTAATTGCTTTGCTACTCGCTACTTTGCAAGTACCCAAAGTGTGTAGGTTTGAGTGTGAGGGGTGGTGGTGTGGGATGTGTGATAAATATCGCTGTGTTTACTGGCCAGAACACAGTGCTGTTCGCGCCATAGGGCTGCTCTGTGTTTTACTGCACTGTGGGATGCTACTATCATTAACAACGACTGATCTAATGACCCGTGTGGGACCTGTAGTTATAGCCCTCTTACCTCAGGGCACTTTATCTAGATGCACACGCTTACACACACAAACACACATGCGCTTACTCATTCACACCCTTACCTTTAGGCAATTTATCTACCTAGCAGGAACCTATGCCGTGAAGACATATTGCCATAAAGATGTATGTTTGCTTTTGTAAAACCTCACACAGTGTGATACAGTGTACATTACAGTACGCATTGCATTGCCGTCCAGTGCCATTAGATCATTTAGATGAATTATCTAAATTAACATCGGTGTGTGTAATTATACATGAACATATGGCATTAATCTTTGACTACCCTGGAAAGCTCCAAGTTGTTTAGAAGTGTTCCTACTGTAGAATTGCACGAATGAAGGCTGAAGTCTGTGGAAGTGAACTCTACCGCTGTGTCTGTACATTAACTTTCAGCATTTTCACCCAGCATCCCGTCTCTTGGCAGACACTGCGATTTTACGCTGCCAAGAAAACACATTAACAAAATAATTCTGGGTTAATTGTCATGCATGGTGGCACTTTGGGCAGTTTTGTGTGCGGGTGTGAGAGGCAAACATTGCATCATCGCACTGTAGTTTAGGCGAAACGTAACCACACGTGGAGATAAGTTGAATTTTGGAAACTTTCAGAGGCAGATGAGAAATTAGTTTCCCTGCAATATGATTAGCCATGCTATATTCAATATTTAGTGTATTTTGTGGTTAATCCTCTATTGAGCCTAGATTGTTTGTACCTTTTTAAATTGGCAATGTAAAAATGCTTCTCTTAATTGTACATAAATATAATTATCTTGCATCCTCGTTGTTTGATTCCCCAAACTTGCCAAGCTTAAACAGTGATTTGGTCTGTTTGTGCTGTGGAGAGTTGGGACTCTGGTCATTTGCAGTTGTTGAATGATGACAATTTAAATCATTTAAATGTTTAAAGAATTTAATTTCTGAATCCTGGAACACCTGAAAGAGCCTGAAATTAACTATAAGAAGTCTGCCTTTTTTCTCCCTCTGGCCCGTTAAAACTCAATGAGTTTACAGTGCATTTATATATCTGTTGCATATAATGTTTAGAGCTATGACTGCTACAGATTACAGTTTAAAGTTACAGCGCACTCTTAGATGAGACAGGATGAAAACAGAATTTTTGCACTTACTGGTGATGACTGTTGCATTTAGATCATTGAAAGTGTGGTTTCTGACCTTTCAGTCAATGTCACATTTGTGTTTATAAAAAAGATGTTTTATTTGAATTTGAATTTTAATGAAAAATTGTTGTGCTTGCAGTTTTAAAGGGTTAACAGTGGTCCTGTGAAGTGTGCCAAGGGCTTTGTGGCATATAGACAGTCGTGCATTGAAGAGGTCGACCTCTCAGTGATAACTATTGCATAATCAGCACAAAACCTATTTGTCTTATACAGCAAGAGCCTGGTTTCTCGTTCTGTTCTACTAGGGTGTGAGTGTGTGTGCGTGTGAGTGTATGAGTGTGTATGTGTGTGAGAGAGACAGAGTGTGTGTGTGTCTTACAGAGCACAACAGCTTTTTTTTTTCTTTCTCAAGAAAAGGTTCATTGTTCACACTTGGTCTTTCACCTCTTTCAGTGTATTCGCCCATTAATTATTCATTCTTCAAGCTACTGTAAGCTAAGCTAAAATATTCTGGCAACATTAACAGAGACTCTCTGTAGTCTTGAAAAAGCCCTGAATGTTTTGGGGGATGTGGGGTGGCGGGGGGGAGCCAGCATGATATTTCACATAAGTATATGTTTTTTTCTGAGGGAACATCAAAGGCAGGATGATAAATTAAAAGCACTGTTGTGCTTTTGAACTTGTTTATCCCCGTCGTGACAATAAAACCCTCCCCAAAATGCGTCCGCCCCTCTAACCGTATCTCGGAGCAAGCATGTTCATTACGGAGAATGTTGCCAGAATGACAGGAGACAAAAAAAAAAACCCAAGTGGTTCTTTCTGCAGTATTACCATCTAAAGTGAATCAAATTGGTTTGCAACTGAGCCATGCCGAAATGATATTAGCTTACTACCTAGAGGTACTGGGGGTCTGACAGTGTAAACACCAGACACTGCTTTGTGTGCGATCTGAGGAGTCGAGAGTTAAGAATCAGAAAGTGCCAATCACAGGTCAGGCAGAGGGAGAGATGTGTCAAGGAGGAAGGTGCTACTTGAATTTCGAGAAGAGAGCAGGGCTGTAGTACGGCTTCAGATCTTTCTCCACACATCCAAGTCGGGAAATCCATCTGAGGATAAGAGCTCTCTGGGGGAAGACACTGCAAAAGGGCAGATTCCAGGGTCTGCTGTAATTGATAATATGCCGGAGGAAAGAGTTGATCTCTGTGAGTGTTGAGACTCATTTGGAAGCTATGAAACACCTGAGTGGGACCATTCAGAAGAATTATGCTGCGTGTTGAATAATGCATGTTTCTTTGGCTTTTTTCCCCCTGCTTTATACCACCCCCAGTGGCACTGACACTGTCAGTCTGCGGTGTCAGTGGAAAACCAGATGCAGAACCACCTGTGCAGTGAAGTGAGAAACACCAGCTGTTCTGGGATCAGTCCTGCCATGCGTCTTAGAACAGTAGTCATGGGCTCCCTGTGAGTATTAGCCTCTCCTGCTCCACGGTTGACCTTGTGGAAATTGGTGGTCGGACCCACTGGGGACCCTCGTGCCTTCAGGTCACTCTTCATTGCGTATCGTCTCTCTCTACAGACTCAGTCATTTGCTGGCTGTCCTCTGCAGGCAATTTTGTACTCCACACCCCATCTTGTGAAAGGGAGTAGACGTCTAATAGAGTCACTACTATTACTCTTCATATGTAGGTAGAGGCTTCCCATACAAGAAAGAAAGAAAGAAAGAAAAAAACACACTCACCATAACCTTGTGAAATGAAAGGTTCAGAGCTTTTACATATGTGTGGTGTGTACTTGTTTGACATACAGCACATACCACTAAGTGTATGTGTGGTAAAGGAAATGACAGAATGTTGAATGGGAGTGATTAGAATCTTGTTCCATGGCATTGTTGAAAATACGTCTGGTAGCTGTAGAGAGCGACCTTGAAGCTGATTAAGAGACTGATGGATATGAATGTACTGATAGTGGTGCTCCATTTTCCTTCTCTCCAGTCTACCACCATAATTAGCACAGAGGAGAGCACATGGGAAGGGGAGAGGGGAAGATTGCAGTGTACTTTTGTTCTTCAGTAGGGGTCATGGCATTCTTACTTCAATGCTTCTCAACATCAACCAGCATTAAATGAAATTAAGGATAACTTTGCTTGGCTTTTGGCTGAGCTAAAGGCAGAGTTTCTGGCACTAGATTGACCCGTGCAGTTTTGGTCTTGTGAATTATTTTTCAGATTTTTGGATAAACTGCATCTACAGCATCATAAGCATATCCAAACTCAATAGAATGATACTTATTTTAGGATTTTATTTTACATCTTCTATGTTTTTACCATATCTTCTAGGATGTAGTAACATAATTGAAGGCCTACCCTCAAATCACCTGTCAGTCAAATTACTGAAAAGATTGTTTTCTGTAGAGTGTAAATAGAATAAAAACATTTTTTTAAAAAAGTAAATAGAATATCCATGTATGTCTGTATCCTTTTAACTAACAATAAGTTCTATGGCCTAATCTTAAAACTTTATTTTTCTCAGAAACAGCTTTTCTTTACATTCAGAACCAAAAATCTCAGTTTCTAGAATACCTGCATTCATTTTACATATTAATTCCTAACCATATTCTGAAGGCTTTTTTAATATATTGCTCATGACTGCATTGAAAACAGTCATGAAACGGACAATATTTACGAATACAATATTTAAAGCACTAATCACGGACTCTGTTGTGAAAGAAAATACATTGTTAGTGTTGATGTGTACACACACACACACACACACACACACACACACACACACACACACACACACACACACACACACACACACA
>JBBPCZ010000037.1:7433312-7443757 GCA_037974445.1 Brycinus macrolepidotus
GTTGGGGGTGTGTACACACACACACACACACACACACACACACACACACACACACACACACACACACACACACATGCGCGCAGGCACACACTACAGGCCAGAAGTTTGGGCCCACCCTCAGATTTTTTTTTTTTTAAATAGACGATACGCTGCTTTTTCAAAATTCTATTACAAGAAAACATTAGAAACCCTTAAAACAAATGTAACTTACTGGTTTTCAATACTTTATAGTCTGTAGCAGCACATTGTTTAGCCACAAAGGCTCAAACTGTTTGTTTTGAAGGAGACATATCAGGTCTGTCTTAAGTGCACTGACATTCACTTTGTGTTGGAACATGACAAAAGAAAAGTATCGGTCAATTTTTCAACCTCAGTTTCTCCTGTTTACATATCATTGGACATTTCATTCAGCGACAGGATAATGATCCCAGGCATTCTTCAAAATTGTGCCAAAATTAAATCTACTCCAGTGAAAACTGAAAAGCTTTGAAAATTATGGCTTGGCCTCACCAGTCTCCAGATCTTTCCCCCACTGAGCTGCAGGGACGAGCTGGACCGGCAAGTTTAAAATGAGTGTCTAGCAAATGAGAAAGAACTGTTTGCATTCGAAGGTGCTGGGAGGGTTTGGACCTACAGTTTTGTTACATTATACTTTAAAAACCAACCAATATTTGTTTTAAATATTTCTAATGTTTTCTTGTAATACATTTTTGAAAAAGCAGCGTTTCATTTAGTTAAGTGTTAAATGTTAAGTACCAGTATTTTTCCATTAGGATTTTGATTTATCACATTTTCAAAATTGCTTGTTGTCTCAGCCCTAAAACAGGTTTAATGCTGGATTATGTACAACCACTGACCTGACATTGTTTTAGTATAACAGTACAGAATGTTTTCTTGATTCCACAATGAAACAAAAAGATTTCAAAAATAATTTCAGCAAAAAGCTCTCTTGAGTGTGTCTTTACGTTGAGTTAAACAGTTGAATTCTCATATCATCCAAAAGCTAGTTTGTATTTAAACATGCAGATTAGTGTTAAAGTAGATTTGGATCTTATTTGGACATCCAAATGTAATTTCTTTTTCAAAACTTGCAGACAACCTTTCCCTATTCACATCAAAGTTATCAGAAGTGGTTCAGCCTTGACTGTTTTCTGAATGAGGCACAAGTTCAAAATCTTGTAAAAATTTTTATTCTAAACTATTTTCCCTATCTCTTCCAGCTTTCCAGAGACATGCATTCACAAAGGTGGTTCTCCAAAGGAAGGCTCCAATTGTCCTGTGTAATTTCGCTGTGATGAGCTTGTAATGGATTGTCTCTGCTGTATTTCAGACTATTTGTATTGGAGGCTTTGGTTGTGTGTGAAAATGGTCGTAGACTGCTGTTTGTTGAATTGTGACGACTTTGGTACAAAAAATAGAGGCTTCTAACTTTAATTCACAATCGCTATTCTCCTGTCTCATTCCTCTTAGGCCCTCTTTTCCCAATTCAACCCCTTTTTCATACAGATGCTTTTTTCATCTATTGACGTTGATGCATCTTGAGCCCAGCTCAGGAATTAAATAAAAAGGTAGGCTGTATTCAGCTGAGCATATAACACAAACCAGTGCACTGCAGAGAGCTCGTAAAACAAACCGACAGCCTGAACTGTCGTCTGAGACTGATTACGAGACTGACAGCGACCTCTGTAGAGTTGAAGAAATGCAGACTCCTTTGTCTTTTCGCTGGCAGATATATGGTTCTTTAATGTTGTTATTAAATATGTATCAGCAGCTTAGGCCAGATTATTGAGTCTCTTTTTCATTTAACGCTGCTCTGCAGATGCATATTGTTTAACCTGAAAATTTTAATGATCACCATCATGTCTAGCATCTCTGCTGCCGTGAGATATGTCGCACACACTCAAAGGGGATTGTGTATTTCAGATTTTTTGCCTTTCTGATATGAATCTGTCTTCTAAAAGCTCAATTTGTTTAGCTAATTTCCCCTGAATGGAGCCAAATTGACCAGAGTTAACCCACTCAATTTGTATTAGTGCACTTTCTAATGAATGCCTTTCAAAGGTTGACGCACCTTGCTGTTATAAAGGCATTGTTTAAAAATCTTTGCAGCAGAATTACGTATTTTTTTATGTACTTTTCTATTAAGAAAGATTTTTGGACTTTTGGCATTTCATTTAAGGTCATAGGAATGCACAGAAATGCTGGGCTCTGCACTAAAGTAACCGTGTAGATGTGGTATTTCAAACATTTGGATAAAAGATGGAGTTGCCTTGGAGTTGAACACATAGCTCACATCAGTGTGATATTTTAAGCTGCTTCTCCTGAAGCTGAAACCACAATTAGAGACAAATTCTGACTGCATTAGCTTCACGCTGCCTTGTTACAAACTTTAGTTTTGCTTTCAGCAACCATCATTCTATAAACTCTCCTGGGACAAATTAGGAGGTTATAACAATCTCAGTCTCTTGCTTACCCTCGAGAGATAAAGAAGTGTTTAGAAACGGAGAACAATTCATTCACGGCTCAACAGAGTGCAGCGAGGAGTTTACAAAAATTTAATATATTTGTTCTGAAACGTCGCTGCTTTCCTAGAGTAATCTGTTTTACCAGGAGCTAGTCGTGGAAAAAACCAAAAATTTGTATTGCACTAGTTTTTTAAGAATCCAGCAGTTTCACAAGTACATCATGGTGTATTTTGTGCAAAATGCAACATAGTAAAAACAGAAAACAAACAGCCCTTCCTTTTCAAAGCAGCATATTGTAAGGTCACTATAAACTGACCTAAAATATTTATACTAAACAAAAATACTTAGAATACTTAAAAATACCTAAAATACTTATTTATACTGAAAAGTATTAGTATAAATACTATAATACTATTTATACTTATACTTAAAGTATTCAAAGACATATGAATGAAACAATGTATTGTACAAGAAACATGCTGAATATTAATCCACAATGCTCTCCTTCAAGCCAAGGTTTTTAAGTATTAAAATGATTGTTGATCAGTCATAATGTGTGTTTTCTGTTGCACAAAAGTGAGCGACTATAAGTAGCTCCACTTCAAGCTTGCTTCGTTGTTGTTGGAATAGTAGTTTGTCTGAAGTATTTTCGCCCTGGTAAGACATACTTTGAATACAGTGTTTTAATCGCTGGTCTGAAATCACCTGTATTGATTTTCTGGCAGGACCATGTGCTTAGATAGGTGGATCGTTCGGAATGTGGCTCTGCTGCTTGCTTTTCCTGTCATATGCAGTTTCTTGAAAAGATGACTCTTAAAGCGGGCATTTCTTTGGTTCCACTGGTTGACTGGTTGATGAGCTTGAATCCGAAGATCGATGTTATCGCGTACACTGGTATTCCAACACACTTTCTGTTGAGGTGATGGAGCAAGTTGCTAGTGTGACCACCAGCGCAACAGACTTTTCAGTATATAATCTATTTACGTTTTTAACATGAAAAAACTTTCAAACTGCAGACACATCTACTCACAGGTTCCTCTGATGCATCTCTGATCTCGCTTTCCTCACCCTCCATCTCTGTTTTCTGTTCTTTAATGAATTGTAGCTACAGAGCCTCTCATAGCTCTTGACAGATTGTTATGCTGTTTGACCAGTTTGCGAGCTCTAGCCAGTATGTTGTAAGTATGAACATGAAAATGCTGTTGTTGACTGTTGCAGGTAAACTTGTATTCAAACAATGCAGTTGCATCAAAGTGTAACGTGACCATTTTTGTCATTCATGAGCACACCGCAGCACACAGTGTGAACAGCATGAAATTCTTCTCTGTATTTAACCCATTCACCAAGTGAAGCAGCGGGCAGCCAGGAACACAGCGCCTGGGGAGCAGTGTGTGGGGATTTGAACCTATGACTTTCTGATCGCAGGATGAACTCCCTAACCACTAGGCCACCAGCTGCCTCAGGTGACAAATTAATGGAATGCTCTTTCTCCATGATTCCTTGTCACATCTCCATGATGAACATTTTTGTTTTGCAGTATCATGAGGCATTGTAATACTCCTAATATCTCAATGTTAAAAGACATGGCTTACAAGAAAAATCGATCAGAAGAATCAACATTTGAATGAGGGGTGGGCATTTCAGTCAAATCTGATAAAAAAAAAAAAAACTTCCTCTCAACAAAAAAATAGTTTAGGAACATTTAAGTTGAGGTCAGAATGCAAGAACAGAAATGTTCAAATATCGATTTGGCTTGGAACAAACCAAATGATTTCCTAGCCTTTTTCAGATACTTGGGTGTAAACAAACATTTGCCTAGCAGATTCAAAATGTGTGCTTTTTTTTTTTTTTTTACCTCAAGTGTCATTTAAAATAATTTTTGTGTGTGTAAATGTGTCATTATGGAATTTCTCCCGCTGTTGACATCTAGGGTTAATTCAGCAAAAGGTACTATCTTGGTCTATTCTAGTACCCCGAGTCATAAACAGTGTAAATGCGACCAAAAGAAGTCATTAAGGTCCAATTATGTACCTTAAATGAGTTTTAAAGATTTAGTTAGAGCTGCGCATCTAAATGCATGTGCTGATAATGAGCTGGGTGGTCCATCACCTTTTTAGCCCAGAGGACGTGACGTCCATGACCAAACAGAATTTCAAATTTTGATTCGGCAGACCACAGGACAGTTTTCTGTTTCTTCCCTTTAATACATCTTAAATGAGCTTAATGAGCTTAAATGAGCCCAGAGAAGGCAGCAGTGTTTCTATATCATGTTTATATATGGTTTCTTCTTTGCATGGTAGAGTTTGAATTTACACTTGTGGATGCAGTGACTAACTGTTTTCACAGACAGTGGTTTTCAAAAGTGTTCCTGAGCCCATGCAGTGATTTCCACTACAGAATCGGGTCTGTTTTTGATGCAGTACCGTCTGAGGGCCCGCAGATCGTGACCATTCAGTATTGGTTTTCAGCTTTGTCCCTTGCATACTGAAATTTCTCTTAATCTTTGAATGATGTTATGTACCGTTGTTTATGATGAATTCCCCAAATTCTTTGCAGTTTTTTTGTCTAGGGAACATTGTTTAAGTTTACAGGGTTTACATTATTTGCAGATCATCACTTTCTGGTTTTTTTCTTCATTACACAGTGTCTTTATTAGAAATGCATTTGAGCTTCCAAAGAATCAGAATCAGAATCAGAATCAGAGTCAGAATCAGAAAACTTTATTGATCCCGGAGGAAATTGCTTATGTAATGACTGAAAAGACACACAGAGACACAGAGACAAGAACAATATAAAATATAAAGTCTAAATAAAGTCTAAATAAAAAAAAAATCTGTAGAAAAGAAAAAAAGCTCAATATGAAATGTGCTACATACAGAAATGCTGGGAATAAATACTATATATAAGTAAGACATTTGAGTGAAATCTACCGACACAAATGGTAGTTTGGAGTAAGTTATTGCACTTAGTAGAGAATCAGTAGTAATAAAAAAGTAATATTGACATCACAAGTAGTGATATTGTACATGAAGACTATTGCACGTAGTCTGTAGATAGTCGTCCGCACTCCTGACTTGGAATACAGGATGGCTGTGGACAGTTTTGTGGACTGGTGTCAGAACTGGTGGTGGACTTGAGAACTGGTGGTGGACTTGAGAAGATCACAGTTTCCTGTCACTCCCTTGTCCATTAGGGGGCTGGATGTTGGGCACAATAATGATCAAAATAAATAGTGGCGCACAAAAATAATCATGTCTTAGTATTTCGTGTAATAAGTGGATTTTGTGTATTAAGATCAGCTGCACAATGAGGACCAAACAGTACAATTGCAGATATTTTGCTACATATTATGATTATGAAGAAGACTGCCTGCATTATTTGGACCAAAATAATTCACTTTTTTGGATTATAACTATATTTTGAATCATCAAAACACCCAGAGAAACACTACCCTGGAACTATAACTGGCCAAGATGCGGCACGCAATAAAGAACACTGCGATTGGTTAGAGGGCTCATTAGCATGTTACACACTTCTGCAATATTCAGACCAACATTGTGCTAATGATTAAGAAACATTGTTCATTAATTTGACTGCAAAATGAGCCAGATTTTATAAAACATTTTCATACGCTTGGTTTAAGATGTGACAAAATGTTGTTTGAACTATACAAGGACATCAGAAGTACTTTGACCTTTCAAAGTCAGGAGGATGAATAGATCTCAGTGGGAGCCCCTTTCTGTTTGGACAGTTCCTTTTGAAGAGGGTGTGACCTGAGAGCAGCCTGGCCCCTAGCGTGTCTGTGGTCATGCTTTGGTGGATGATCTACTCATTATATTTGCTGTGAAATATCCATGGGCATATCAGTAATAAAAGTTATGCTTAATGTTGTGACTTTTAAATGAGCTCTTCTGATGTGTACTAGTAGTGTGTAACTACAAAAAAGAATGTGACTCTGCATAAATAAAGTCAGTGCTGTGCCTTTTTTGTGATATTAAATAAGGCAAAGTCTTTCTGTATCATTGTTTATCCATTATCCTAACTAGTGTGCCCTAACAAAGGGCCACAGTTTCTGTTCTTGTCTCGGATTAACAACCTGCCTTTTGTATTTTATTTCCGAATCACAGAAAGCAGTGCACTTGTACTTGCCCCTTGCGGATCTGAAGTTGCAAAATCACGGTTTACATGGAAATGCTGACAAAGATAAAGGAAGGGATCTGCTTTGACCCATAACTTCCTGTTTTCCCTTTTATCTGTTGCTGCTGTGAAAAAAATGATACATCAGTGTCCCAGAAAAAAAAAAGTAATTATATCAGTGGGAGGAGAAACCCTGCGAGAGAGAATTTCATCTTGCTGGCATCATGAGGCCGGGAGTTCTGTCGCTTCCCCGCATCACAGCCTGCAAACTGGGACAAGCCTAATAGCCACTCATACAGGTAAAACACAATAATCAGACACATACACTGAGGTTTGTGGGAAGACAGTGTTCCATGCTCTACTGAAAGAGATGAATGCAGTGATGCCCTTTCAGGGATTTGCTTTGTGTCGGTCCGTGTGCCACATCTTTGCGAGGAGGTATGGGGCTTTGAAACGCATCCTGGAGAGGCACAAGGCCTTGATGATCTTCCCACTTTTGTAAATATGTGTGTAAAGATCTCGCTGATTACAGCCCTGTGTGTGCCACTGGTGTTTTGAATGAGTGTGTCTGACTTTGCCCCACTAAGGGCTGTCAGGGTATAATCCCAGCCTCTTTCTGCCAGGATTTGTGACAGCTCGGATTCTTTTATATTTCCGGAAGCCTGTGCCAGAGAAAGTAAAATTATGCTCCATGTGCCTTCAAAGCAGAGCCCGTAAATGGAACTGAGCCACTGGAATTCAACCCCGAACAATGCTGGAGGTTTTTTTTTCTTCTTTCGAATAAACCTCAAGACAAAAGCAAATGAGATGTGACTTTGGTTTGTAGCTAGCCACTCGTTACGTCCATTAACCGATGATGGCTCTTCTTATTGTCTGTGTTGTTGTGATGGATTCGTTGGATGTTGAAAGTTATTGTGATTGCAGTAATCAATTTTTGTCTTCATAATGTGGTACAAAAATATTGTTGGGCAGTATAAACCCAGCATACCAGTTAATTTATCTAATTGCATCTAAGCGTGGCTGATAAGACAATCTGATATCATCACAATGAATTATTTCGCCATAAGCTTTCCAGAGCATATTGTGGCTCCTATTCTGTCCTGCTTTGTTTATTTTTTTTGGAAATTGTGAGAGCGCTTAATTGGTCTTATTCAGTTTAAGGCTTCCACTGTTGATTATATTACTGAGCAAGTTATCTGGTCTTTATTTTGATGATTGAGTAATCATATACACACAGTTTATAACAGCAAACATTTGATTATACTTTAGATACTTGAAATTTGTAACTACAAAAATTGTGAGATGCTGCTAGAGTGGGTTTCCTCTCATTCATTGATACGAATGCAAGCAATCTGAGTACTTATAGTGCACCCTTGTGAAGACTTCATAGTGACCTGTGGACACACTCATTATCATTCACATTGCAAAGAAGTCTCAAAGCTGGGAATCTAAATTTTAGTTAGATATTTTTATTGATTTTAATTGGAAGTACATTTAGTTTTGTCTGTTCTAACTTATGAAACCTCAGAAAAATAAAATATTGGCTATCATGAAAATGTCTCCAAGTCCCGTACTATTATATTGTTTAAAATATTGTTCTCCTCGTATTGCATCTCTGCTGACCATGCTGCTTGATTTAAATTTTTAATGCATCAGCCTTTTTTCTTTGCTCAGTTGTGGTCCAGGTGCCCATAATGAGAAGTTTCCTGCTGATTAATGAATTTATGCAGTGTCGTATCAGAGGTCTTGCCTGGGTTACATTAGTGACCCATCTGTGCTGCAGATAATCTCATTGTACATATTGCCTCTGGACAGTTTCTGTTAATCACAGTGCAACTGGATATTTTATTTTGTGCACAGAAACACAGACGGACCAACTTAGCATGATGAATAATCTTCAGCTGTACCTTCTTAAATAGCTTGATATTCAAGTCACATCGAAGCACGGCACAGATGTTTGTCTTGACAACTTTAGCGTTAAACGTCTTTCATGTCTTCTGATTTGTTTCTACCTGTTTGACCCTTTAGAAAAAAAACTTTGTTCTCAATAGGATGTTTTTCCACATGAAAACACACTTCTACAAAAGATTCAATTTTGTTCAAGCGCACAAGGATTTCAGCACTTGGCATCGTGATGATGATGATTGAACATTTTGGCATAATACTGTAAGATACAGGCAAGATACAGTTTTTCCCTTGCCAATGACTGAATCCCTTGGTGTATATGTCTTGAGAGCTAGAAATATGTATTTAAGTGTGAGTTTGGAATGCTTTCTATTCTTTCAGTGGATCTTATGCATTTATAGCTTATTCAGTTTGAAAACGTTCTTTTCAACTGAGTGTTAGTCTAAATCCTCTCCATTCTTCTGGTTGTACTTTTCCAGTAACTGTACACAGCCAGATCTCCTCTGTCAAATGAACTCCTACAGAGTGAAATTTACTCACATAGGGTTGAAATGGATTCAGTTCAACTGAGTAGGACTTAATCCTGCAGTGGTAATTTTGTTCTGTACTTTTTGGATGCCTCCGAGTTCTTGAGCTGGTCATGCTTGGTTGCCGCTTTAGGAAAATGACACTGTGGAACAGATCCTAATAATACGTCTGTTTCCTCTCTCTGTGAAGTCTCCCTTTCTCCAAGGCTCTGGGAACGCTTTAGCTGCATATTAAATCCATAAATCTTCATTACAAGCATGATGGTTCAAAGCATCATTAATATTCTGTTGCTCTAGATCTGTGGTCTTCTGTGTCCTTGCTTTTTCTTGCAGAGCATAACAAATGGTCTGAATGAAAGCTCCCTAAATTAATAAACTTTTAATGGCCCTAATGAATCATTTAGTAAACGTTTAAATGGATGAAACCATCCATTGAAATCGGAAAGCTAAAAATATTGAACTACTCGCCAATAACAGTGTGTTTGCGAATGAGTTTAGAACACCCTTCATTTGTACTGCCAGTGAGTGATAGAAACTTCACAGTTCACTTCTGAGTCTCAGGAGCTTGTTATCACATTCTGCTTTGCTGCCAGCTTGGCTAACTCTTTGGAAGAGAAATGAGTATAGAACTGCTGGAGCTAAGACATGAAGAATACTTGAAAATCAAGAACTGTTGGGTTGATAAAAAGAGACAAACACAAATGTGTAGGTTGAATGTACAATGTCGTAAGGGCCAAGGCTTCATATCATCAGTCTTAAATGAACAGATCTCTTGCACAAAGGAAATGTCCTATTAAGAAAGAAAAAAAATATATTATGTAAATGGTGCTCTTGTTTGTTATGTTTGAGAATATTAATGCTAATTCTCAAATCTAGCACTAATTAAACATCACTATGCCATTTGCTATGGTTGCGAAATGTATTGACTTCGTTAAAGAACTGACTTTGATCTGCATTTTATGAAGCGTTTATGAAGTGAAGCTCGAACCTTAGCAAAGGTCAACCATAACGGAGAAGTCGTTCATCTCATTGATTACACTTGTATATAAAGGCTTGGTCTTCAGTGCTTTTGCGAGGCCATAGTCAGGTTGGAGAATGTATTCATTTTTCATAGTCTGAAGGAGTCTTTGCCCCATGCTCTCAATTCACTAAATTTTTATTTACTTAATGAAGAAAGAGCATGAACCTTGTGAATTGTTCACACATGGATTAAAGATTGAGAATGCTTAAGCTTGATGAGCGTTTGTAATGAAAGATAGAAACTTCATGCATACCACATGACATTGCATCAAGGTCTTTAGATCATTCAGTTTTGAGTAAAGGCTTCCACCTCCATCGCGCGGACCGCGTAACGGAGCTCTCGGGGAAATCAAAGGGAGGCGGAATCTGCTTCTACATTAACGAAGGTTGG
>JBBPCZ010000037.1:7455245-7466095 GCA_037974445.1 Brycinus macrolepidotus
TTTTTTTACTTTCTTAGAAATCATTTTTTGCAGTGTGGATCATATTCTTTAATAAATAAATGACCAGGTATAATATTTTTGTCTAATTTATTTTGATCTAGTTTAATTTGGTTCTCTTTATCTACTTTTAGGGCTTATCGGAAGAATCTGATGATGTTTTAGACCATATTTATGCAAAAATATAGAAGATTCTAAAGGGTTCACAGACTTTTAAGCACCACTGTTTGTTAGTCATTGATGTGCTTGTTGTTGGTGAATGATTAGAGGGTCACTTAAGGGGCCAGTCAAATTTTAACCAGGGCCAAAGCCCCTGTGGGCCTACCCGTAGTAGCAACCCTGTCACACGCTCACACACACACACAGAACCATTTATTTTTAACAATAGGTTACAGGCTCATTTGCATTTTATAGCCTTCTACGTAAAGCCAATTTCATGATAGCAATAAAATATGTATAAAGAATATATTGTGCAGCTCTAGTAGACTGTATGGTAAAAGTGTACGTATGCCGCCTGAGGTGTGCCTCTGACTCAGTATTTTGTCTCTTGGCAACTCGACGAGGACTCCCAGCATGGCTGGGTGCCAGCTGTCTCTGTGGAGAGCCGTGAATCATGTGAATGCGGCTATCAGCGCAACAAACCGATAGCATGGTGGGGAGAGGCTGCACCTGGCCAAACTGGAGCTGCAAATTTGTTCTCGGCTCCACTAGCCGCAGCTTCGGGGTTCTGCATTAGTGTGTATATAGACTAGCCGCACTCCGCCGCTCGCAGATTGTAACAGATGACGCGGCTCATGAGCCGCATGTGGCACCAGATGCACCGCTCCAGTCCCTCCATAACAGGCCCATTAGCCTGTGATTTAAGCCTCCACCGGCTAATCTATCATAACATTCGGCCGGGTGCAAGCCTTCAGAGAGGGCTGTAGTTTCTGCTTTCAGGATCGGACCAAAAGAAGATACTTAAAGCATTCATATCAGATCAAGTTTCTGTCCAGAGGATCACAGTGGCGTGAGTATGTGTGAACAGCTGTTGATGTTAGCACATTTTGAACAAAATACCATGTTGTGAAAGTGTCGTAGTAAAACTACACAGAACAAAACTATTTTGAATGAACAAACATTATCAAGCTGTCAAAGTTACTGTAACCCTCTGTTATCTATATGTAGAGTGTATTTAGAGACTATATGTGACCGTTTTCTCAGACTCTGCAGATGTAGTGTAGATCAGGCCTAGAATTTAGAGACAATATTCGACAAACAATACTGCATATGCCAATGGAATTGGAACTCTTTATTTGGTAGATTAGCGAAACGGACAATGAAAATATGTTGCCAGACAAAGATTTAAAAGTAAGTCTTGAGCTTGCTTCTGTACCATCATTGGTTGGAGGCTTATTTGTTTATCAGAACCTTTGGCAGTACTTCTGCTGCAAAGCACAATATTGTGAAGCTGATTACCAAATGATGTGTTTTGTGCAGCCGCAATACCGATGGAAGCAGTCACTTAGTTGTTCGAGTCTAATAGTGTCTTGGCTCCATTCCTTTGCATTTAACCTTCAATCGGTGGGTTTAGAACAAGCATAAACAAAAGAGGGAGCACTCTGGTGCAGATTCAAATCATAGACGGGGTTACGAACAAAGACATGGTGGTACCAGAAGGGTATCTATCAATCACCTGGGCTGAAGACAGGTTCAGCTGCCTCATGCCTTAAACAAAGCAGAAGGAAACGTGCTGCAAGCCTCCTCAGACAGAGCTGTCATCACGGTGATTGATTACATCATAATCAGAGTCTGAAAGAGAGCCGCAGTCCGCACCTGAGCAGCAGCTCTGCTGGGGCGAGACAGAGGAGTCTGAAGTTTTAATTAAAAGATTTTTTTTTTCCCAGTATTTGTCTTCACTTTTTGGAGGATGTCATGGCATTAAGGAAAAAAAAAAGAGAGAATTGTTAGTGGATTTGGGAGATTTTTACAATGCATATTAACTAGAAGGCTGTGCTTCATGGACACACTGTGCTGCCACTGCGTGAAGCTGTCCACCTGTTTTTTTGGGGGGAGGAAATAGAATCAAGCTGTTTTTGATCTTCAAACACTTTTGAGCAGTGATAACACTGACACCATTGTGCCAGGCAGTGGTCCCTGTGTGTTGTCTCTGGCATATGAAATGAAGGTGATTTTTCCTCCTCCTGTTGAGGGCTTGGTGATTTATTTGAAGAAAGGCTTAGGCGGCAATGAGTGTGAGTGTGTGTACGCTACTGCAGGTACTCTCTTTTTTCTTTCCTTCTCTGTCTCTCTCTCTCTCTTTCTCTCTCTCTCTCTCTCTCTCTCTCTCTCTCTCCCTTCTGCCGCATTTCATTTGTCATGGCCCAAACTTATCTATGAGCGGTGCTGAAATGCACGGGGCTGTGTGCTGATAACCCTGCCAACAGCGGAGCACTGCAGCCAACTCCCCACCGAGGGGTACCATCTGATACTTAATCCAGCCTGACTCCGCTCTCTCTGCTTCCACTATTAGTCACAACGTCTATATAAATAATAAAAACACAAATCTATACATAAGTGGCTCAGTTTGGAAGAAAAAAAATCAGCTCAGAATAGCTTCAGCATCCACTCAAAATCCTTTTGGCTTTATTTTTAACGCCGATGTTTGTAAAATAGGGTGCATTTAAGTGTTTTCCCTGCTCTGAGTAGACATACTTGTCATTTCATGACAAGATTCAGTGCCCATTAGCCTATTACAAAACAAACAAATTGCACCTCTTTTGAACCCATTACACAACCAGAGGCCCGCTTGTTCAATTGCTCACAGAGTTCCGTGTTTAAGAGTTTATGAAGCAGCATTAGAATGACTAGTATTCCCATTGAGCGTGATGTCAGAACTAGATCACGACATACTGACTGTAGATGGAAGAGCTAGATGTTCCTAAGTCAAAGAACAACCAAAAGAAAAGGTTGCATTGTATTTGTACTACCTAAATCATTTGCCAAAACATTTTCAGCAACATACCGTTATTATGGCTTCTATAATTACTCATTTATAAAATGTAGAGATTCAATATTTATTGATAGAGACTCAATAAATGCAGTAAAATTAAAAAATACACAAATTGTAGCATCGTAGCATGCTTAATGTTCTTCCCTTCGAGAATATGGCATGAAATTTGGTTTGAAGTCAAATAATCTGTTTAATGTCGCTGTCAGTGTCAGATTTTGCAGTCATTAGCCAATGTTTGCAAAGCATTTGTGCAAACTGTTTTGTCAGTTTTTGTTAGTTTGCTTTTTTCTGTTGGTGTTTCTTTCACATTAAATATTCCTACGCCAAGGATATGTCTGAATGAAATTTATTTCCATAATTTGTTAAAGATGTTTTCAAATCATGATGTTTTATGTTTCAGTTAACTAGTACAGGTCGTAATGTTATAATTATAAATGTGTAGTTTGTGTAGCCTGTTTAGTCTTAACTGGCGTAAGTGCATGCAGCCACTGTAGTGTTCAGTTAATGATGTGATTGTTAAATAAAACTACACAGTTGTGAAAAATGTGATCATTCTCATCTGTAACAGAATGATGTGGTTGCACATTAGAGCACATATGAGCAAATACAAAATAAGTAATGTAAATCCACAATAAATACTTGAAGATTTAATGTAATTTTTGTAATTTTACACAGAGTGTTTTTTACAGGTCATGCAAATGAGAGCATTACAAGACAAATGGACCAATAAAGGCAAATTAAATAAACAAAAAATAATGACAAATGGGCCAATAAGTACTATCCAAAACAACTTCAGATAAAGTATTGTTATAGTTACATACAATGAAGGTAAGAATGTTTTCCTCTCTTCTTCAATAAATCTAATTTTTCTGAGATATAGGATTTTGCCTCTACATCTTATTTACTTTTGTAAATTCAAATTTGATTCCTTTTAAGTTTTTCTTGGACAAATAGCTGAAACTGAAGGATTCAGACACCTTAGCATTATCCCTTTTCAAACACTAAATGCAATGTATAGCTTACAATAGCTTTCTTACAATGCACTTCTCTTAATATGTTGGAAGTGTTTGTAATGGGAAGCCACTGCCGTCCTACTAACATACTGGTGGAACTGAATCAACATGAGCCGCAGGAAGGGCTTTGGTATTTTCTCTGCCTGCGTTTCACTAAATCTTTTTTCTTTATCATCAACATCATTAAACCAAGAATGTCATTTGAATTACTTAGATCTGCTACGCGGTCTAACCCTCTGATAGAAATTACAGAACGCTTTTGCAGTCCTATCACTGCATCTCAGAATGAGCTATTTTGTCGTTTCAGTGAATTTCCTCCCCAGGTAGCTGTGTAGATGGCTGAGTGAGTGTGGGAATGATGTGCCTTGTGGGTCTGCCATCACTCTTGCTAGCATAACTGAATTAGATAGATTGAGCAATCCATCACCACCCTCTCATTGCCATAACCAAACTAATAAAGACATTTTTTTAGACTAATTCAGCGAGATGGCAAGCCCATAATGCATTTGTTTTGACAAGTAGAATACATATTTTCCAACAATTAGTTGAGGCCGTATTGTGTAAAAGCTTGGTTTGCACTGTGGTGACAATTAGCACAAACAAAACAGCAGAAACAGCATTCTTTACATTGCAGTAAATACACAGGCATTCATTTAAAGCTTATTTACAGGAGGTCCCTGTAGTTGTAATAATCTTTCTGCTCTCTGGCTTTCCCCTCAACTCTGAACATGCTGCTGTTGCACCTCACTGGAGTTATTGATCTCTGACTGTTTTGAACCAAAAGCGTGCGTGCGCGCACACACACACACAAAGAAAAAAATCACAGAAAGCGTGTTGTTGGTTTTTTTTTTTTTCAAAAGCACCATTGAATTAGAAGGGGAAAACATCTCTGAGATTTTCTGCCTCTGTGAGTTGGCTGTTTTGTAATGTTAGCTATTACATTGGTTTCAGTGTGGAGTGGTACATTTCAGTGTGGAGTGGTGCATTTTTGTGGAGTGGTACATTATTCTAAGCTTTTAGAGCTTTGCAGTCCTCTCTTGCCCTCCAAGGTAATAAACACATTTCATAGTCTGAATCATAGAGTCTCAGTGACTTCTTTATTAGACCAAGACTGAAGCAGTGTTTTGATAAGCTTATATGAGTGAAGTGGATTTTTTAAAAGTGCTCTTTCATTCCAAAAGTTGAGTACCTTCTGCATGCTGTATTGCAGCCCAACTTATGGAACGGCATATTGAATTTGGTGCTAAGTGTATATTTCAGGTTGGGTTTGCTGGACTAAACCATTGTTGAAGCATTCTTGGAGTTTCAGCAGCGCCAGCTCATTAACTTGGATCAGGCATCATTGTCAGCCTATAATAAATATGGTTCTCAATGCGATTTGTCAATGTCCGTGTAGTCATCGAAGCACTAAGAATATACAGTCTGAATGTGCATAAAAGAATATAACTAATATGTAGCCTGTTGAATCCTTGACTGCTGTGATAAACAAGATTGATTTAAAACAATGTTCCCTGAACTTGTGGGTTGTGGAGCCACTTTATTTATGGGTCCTCTTAGCTACAGAAAGCCTTTTGCTGTGAGCTCTGACTCTCAGGTCAGCTTTTGAAACACTGTCCCAGGCCATTGGACTACCAATTTGTCTACTCTGATATCTTCATGGAGCTGGTGCCAGATTGACCTTAGACCACAGTGCATCTCTCTCTCTCTCTCTCTCTCTCTCTGTCTCTCTCTCTCTCTCTCTCTCTCTCTCTCTCTCATTCAGTGCAGTTGTCAAGCCTGCTGGCAGGGTAAGTGAAGTGACTAATAGATATTCCCACAGTATTCTCAGTAGCCCTGGATATCACCTTCTTGGACCTCTGCACTGAAACTTAATAAAGTAAGAAGAATACACCACATACTTGTACCCATGATACCGCTTTGTCCAGTTTAGCCAACCCCCAGTGTTTTTTGACCCCACCAGAGCTAATGTCTTGTAAGCGATACATTCAGAGAGTTTGGTGAAGTTCTCTTTAACTCCTAGGAGGTAACACTCTACCCTGTTTTGGTCTGTTTTCGTGGCGTTTTTATTTGGACTGTCCCGATGGGCCCCCTCCCTTTCTCCTCACTTTGGTCTGTCCCATGACTCCCGTTAGATTCACCTGATTCTTGTTTGTCTGTCTTTATTTGAGCCATCTCTACTATGAGGCTGGCGTATGTCCACTGCCATGACTACCCTCATGATTACCTATTCGCTCCTCCCTCTTTGTGTTGTGTTGTTTTTGTGTTTGCCTGTTTATGCATCCTCTCTAATTCTGGTTTCTGTTACGCCTAGCTTGTTCTTCCCCTGTGTGTCTAGGTTCGCTATGCTACAGTCTGCTAAACTCTCCGGCCTTAGTGTGTTTGGCTCATGCTGGCCTCACTGTTTAGGACCATGTGGCCTGGCTCCACTGCTTGTGACTATTCTCCTTTGTCTGCTGCTTTGGACCGTGTATGTAGCAGGTGTGCAGGCCTCTCTTATTGGGAGTGCATGGCCCGCCTTCACTTTGAGCTCCATGATGAGGCCTTGCTTGGTGCTGTGTGTGGCTTCTGGGCATCCTCATTAAGTGTGTGTCGGGCTCCTTCTGTGAGATGTGATGGCCTTGCCTATGCAGGCCTCTCTCATTGGGAGTGCGTGGCCCGCCATCACTGTGAACTCCGTGATGCGGCCTTGCTTGGTGCTGTGTGTGGCTGCTGGGCCTCCTAATTAAGTGTGTGGTGAGCCTCTCCTGTGAGAAGGGAATGGCCTTCGTCTCTTGTGTGGCTGGTTTGTGTAGACCCCACTCATCAGTATGTGTGTACGGCTGGCCCCTGGTTCTGAGACGACCTCACTGGTGTGGACCTTGTATGTATCCTTGTCAGAAAATGGCCTCAGCCTGTCTGAATTCCATATATGTTAATGTAAGGGCTTTAGCCCTTCTGAATCCTGTATGTTAAGGTGAGGGCCTTAGCCCATCTGATCCCTGTATATGATACTGTAAGGGCCTTAGCCTGTCTGATCCGTGTCCGAATCCTGTGCGTTTCCCTTCGTGTTTCCCCTTGTTGCACAAGCCAGATCTCCATCTCTGTTTTTGCTGCCTGATTCCCCGTTTTTTCCGTCAATAAAACCAGATCCCCGCGCTCCTGCATATGTGTCCCATTTACCACACCCACACTCTCACATGAGAAAGGAGTCAGAAACTGCCCCCAGATTAGTTACGATGTGTGTACAATGTGTGCATGCATAGAAATGTTTTATACTCCTAAGGGTTCATTATTCATTTTATCAGGGTAACAATAAGAGGTGCATGATGTGTGAAGTATATTGCTCATATTGTAAACAGAGGAAGAGTGCATTCCTGGTTGGCTTAACTTCAGCAAAAAGGACTATCACTCAGACACCCTCTATCTAGAATTATCATCTGTAATAATTAATAATGCAGCCCCTGGAAGTCTTCATACAGTGAATAATGGACTAACCAAAGTGAATTTCCTTTGTGTTTATGTTGTGACTGACATACAGTAACCCAAATTTCAAGTGTCTTGTGCTGTATGTGTGCTCAGTTTCTGATGTACTGTGGGTGTGGCTGGGGATAATATTCGTCTATTCCTGACATAAAATCAGCGATCGAGTAATATGGGAATGTTGGCTATTGACAGATCAAAGCCATGACAGCCAAAGTGCGGCATGTATTTTGACATAATGTGAAAAAAAAGCCCTTTTACTTAAGGACCTGCTGCAGGCCATTCAAGGTTATTCAAGCACCCAGGGCTGTAAATAGGCATGACGTCATTTTAAGTTGGGTGCTTTGATTAAGGCTCTTTAGCACTCTCATCTCACACAAACAGGCCACCATTCCACTGATACCATTGTAAAATACAGCAATAACAATGCAAGGTCTACTGAATATCTGAGAACCATGCAAAGCTACAGATACGCCAAGAATCAGCCCAATAATGAAAATCACCAAGCGGAGGAGTAAACAGGTTACTGGTAAAGACTGTGCCTCTGAACAGGCCTGAGACAGTCTTCAAGTTTTAGCTAAGGATTGATTGTCATACAAATGTGATTAACAGTTGAATTGTATTTTTGTTCATTATATGCCATTATTATGGCATATGCCTAATTAGCAATGAGACTCTATAAGATGTTATTGATATGGATGATCACCTTTATTAAAAGGATATACTTTAGGAGTTCATTTACAAAACCAAGCTATTTTTATTATTTTTCATAAATTGTTTTTTGTGTACATTCCATGTAATATCAGTCAAACTGCAGTTGGGTTGTTATGATTAAGAAAAAAATAAGATACTGTCACATAATACAGGTAACTAAAGCCTAAAGTCTAAACAGATTGTGATTTATTGTGATACTTTATCTGTTGTGGAATAAAGCGCTTGGTAGACAGTACAGGGATCTGACAAACTTATTCTGAATTGTGTTTTCAAGCAATGAAAGGAACTTTTCCCTGACCGGTAATGTGCTATTTTTGGCTGTGTTATGTGAATATGTTTCAGCTTTCCTTCTCTTTTTACACCCTGAAGGAGATAACATCTTAGACTCAAAATTATCCATCTTTAAAGAGCAGTTTGAGGCAATTACGCCGAAATTCCCTCTGGCTGAATAGAGTCGCATCCATGTAGCGTCACCTGACCTAAATACTGCACGTTTGATTCACTGAACAAATGTATTGAGTCGTGTTGTAGCGTTTGTCGTCTAGATGTGGAGTTCAGAATTTATTATGTGTTAATAACTCACAACAGGTTGTTTTTTAAATGATACCATTTTTTGTTTTTTTTTTACTAGTGAACTCTTCAAACTCGCTGATTAAATAAACAGTTCTGAGCTGGTGGGCGAGTCAAGCAGCTGCTGTAGCCCCCGAGCAAACAGTCTGTCCGTCATCATCTAAAATGAATGAAATGAGAAAATATTTGTTTTCGTCTAGGTTTTCTATAATAATATGGCGTAGAATATTTGCTCTCAACAACAGACGTGGTACCCGGTTGGGAAGCCATGACGCTGGAGTGTCAAAAACATTCCTGGAATTTTAGATCATGCTGTCTGGGTTCAGCAAAAACCGTGTTAAAGGTGGTTTCATGTCTGAATTTCTGTCGTGAAGGAATTTTTTCCCATACACTCGTGTTTACATACATCTTCGACCATCAGAGACTGCTGGAATTTGGAAAGCATTACAGTCATTTATGCGATCAGGTGCAGCTAGCTATTAAGCCACAGATTTTCGGCTTAATGTGAGGATCAGGCTATGAGAACGCAGAGTCGTCTGATGCGGCACTGCAGCGGGGATAAGAAGCTGAGAGAAACATGGCAAGGAAGCTGATATTCTAAAGACTAACCCTAGGCTGAATGCTATTATTACCCCAAGATACTGATATATGTTTCTTTCATATATCTCTAATGATCTTTCCCTCATTAACAGCCTAAAGTAAGTTTACCTCAGACTGCACAGCAGAAGATGAGAACTGATGAAAGATGTCTAACTTTGTTATTCAGCTCAAGGTGTTGAACGTTAGCACGTGTTTTCACTTTGGGTATCTGCTCTTATTAGTGACATACCAGTAAAAAGGATAGATTATAAAGATCATCCCTCTTTTCTGTAACAAGATTTTGCATTAAGCATTTTTACTGCTGTCAAACGTCCCCCACCACCGACATGTTGCTTTCTTTAGTTATTTTCCATCTACTGGTGCATCAGAAATTGCATTTTGGTGTCTATATTCCCAATTAGTGATATAGACTCTGTATTTAGTGGCTTGGTGTCTGGTATTAGTATTTGTTGCAATACTGAAAGAATTAAAGCGCTATGCTAGCAGGTCTTAACCATTGACCTTTCCAATAACCTATAGTACTTCTAACCGTGCTTCTGACTTGCCATAGCAGTAGCAAACCTTTCGCGGTCCCATCAGAGCTAAGGAAAGGTTAATGCACTCTCTGTCCTTCACCTTGGCTCCACTTACTCATGGCTGAAGTCTGTCCATTTATGATAAATTATTGACATGCTATGAAGTGAAGTGAAGTGACGTGACCATTCTGTCATACGTGAACACACAACAGCACAAAATTCTTCCTCTGTGTTTAACCCATTCACCAAGTGAAGCAGCGGGCAGCCAGGAACACGGCGCCCGGGGAGCAGTG
This sequence comes from Brycinus macrolepidotus, assembly GCA_037974445.1. Taxonomy (NCBI): domain Eukaryota; kingdom Metazoa; phylum Chordata; class Actinopteri; order Characiformes; family Alestidae; genus Brycinus; species Brycinus macrolepidotus. The sequence continues at coordinate 7,465,399 of JBBPCZ010000037.1, forward strand.
TGTGGGGACGATACATTGCTCAAGGGTACCTCAGTGGTGCCACTGGTAGTTCTGGGATTCGAACCCACGGCCTTCTGATCGCAGGGGCGACTCCCTAACCACTAGGCCACCAGCTACCCCAACAGATACTATGCAGATGTATGAATGAATTTCCAGAGCTGCGTGGAAAATGATGGTCAAAACCCTGACATTTGCAGTTTCATACTATCATGAACAGTGTGTTCAAGACACTGTCAGAGAGTTTTTTTTCAGTGCATACCCCCTGATTCTTTTAATTACAACTGCCATTTTTTTGAAGTACAACCAGTTATCCCAACCCCTTAGATGGCTGTGGTAACACCAACTATTTGAGAGCCCCAATTTTTATTTCTTTTTTCTGGCAGAATGTAACACTTGTTCCATGGCAGTACACACTACCATGCTACCACCAGGGCTATGTTGAAAATGGCTTTCCAAATATCTGGTCAAAAGATGCCCTGTTGTCAGAAAGTGACCAGTATTGAATGCCTGATCAATCAAGATGGGCTATTGTCTGGAAATGTGCTAGCAAGTATCACTGCAGCCTTGCTACACCATAGTGACGGCGTGATGACTGTACTGTTGGACACATCACTTGCCGTTAACTGAGCATGTGTTCTTAACACATTAAACTTAACAGATTAAAAACCCAGAGTGGTTCATGGGGAATAGTATCAGG
>JBBPCZ010000037.1:7468368-7483965 GCA_037974445.1 Brycinus macrolepidotus
GTAAATTTCTATTTACTGTTTTAAGTGTTCATTGTATGGATTTTTCACGTGACTGAAATCAGTGGCCTCTTAATATTTAGTTATGTGGGTGAGGCCCCATGCAGGTCCTTTTCTGTGAGGGGTTGAATTTTGCTTCAGTAGCTGTCTTTGTGCCCTCTGTACGGTTGATTCTGTGTGATTCTCCCACGTCAGGGGGTCCAACTGAGCCCCCCTGCTGACAGTGTCTAAACTGCCGTCAGCAGGAGGAGTGTCACTGTGGAGAGCTAACCTCAGATGAGCCACCTCAGCAACAACATAGTGTCATATTTATCCATACACACAGACGGACATACACAGCTATGCATGGATCTATACAGTATGCAGTATATGTACTATACATGCACTTTTTGCAATACCCTTCTGGTGCACATGTACATATACTTTCATACACGTGCACAAACTGAAAATATTTAGCTACATATCAGATGCCAAGACTGATGACTTAAATTATGTGTATTGATTTTCTTTTTTCTTTGCCAAAGGACAGGTTGAGAGAGAGGGAGAGAGAGAGAGTGAGAGAGAGAGAGAGAGAGAGAGAGAGAGAAATAGGGTGGGGAAGGGGTCAGAGTGACTTTTATCATTACAGCACATTAAAGGAGGTGGCAGAGGATAGACTTTTTTTCACTGCAGTGTTTGCATGGTGAGAGCAGCTGCATTTATCTGCCTTCGTTCATAACTCTGTTGAAATATCAAGTATTTTTATCACTGACTCCCAAGCTTCTAGAGTCATTTTTAGAGAAACTGGTGACAGACTTTCAAAAAACTGCTGTCATCCAGATGAGTACAATTTTAAATAACTCATTTAATGACCACTCACTAACTTCTGTCCATGCTGATTGACAACCACTCACAGATGCTAAAAGGGAGTATAACTAGACTTCCGGAACCTACTGCGAGTTTACCGTACCACACACCTGATCTGTGCTGTCACTCATTCAGATAAACAGGAATCGCTACCATCATGATTGACGACTCTCTCTTTCCTGCAGTTCAGATTTCATACCAACTTGGGACATTTTTTGTAAGAAACATTGCCATCTGTAAACTGTTTTGTGACGTTTTTTTCCCCTTTTTTGGGTGATGACAGTTTTGGTATTTGGAGGGTTGCTGTGCATAGTTGTGTTTTGATATTTGCTGGTTCTTGCCCTCTATCTGTCAGTCAGAGATTTTAAACTGGTATTTTTAACAGCATAGTGGGCCACCTGTCACTGGTGTCAGCTCACTGCGTCTCACCGAAATTAATGATGACACTTTCTAGTCATGGTAGCGTGACTGGCATGAGAAATTGACAAAGGTCTGCGTATCAGCATCCACGATCTTCTCCCATCCCAAAGCCTGACACTTCATTTCACTGTAAAGTTTTAATGTATGTATTTTATGATGCAGCAGTTGACATTACAGTGCCTGCCCAACACACTCTTTGCCAGTAATGTGTCAATTGAATTTGATAGATGTAGTGTCTGCCCAGCACTTTCATACAGTATACACTGAATTTGCATATACATGATTCAAATGTGTCAGTTAACTGCAGAAAACAGTTATTGGCAAAAAAGTAAAAAGACAGCAATTGTGTTAATGTAGCATAATTTTTTATGTGCAACTGATTTGCACATTGGAGTCATGTCAGTTCTAAGCACTTCAGTTCTTACAGGTCTCCATTTTTGCTGTTCCTTATGTGTGGATTAACTAATGGTCCTTGGTCCTTACATGTTTGTACATGCACCCAGTACCTCATGTGCTCTTTAAGGCAGGTTTTATTGTAGATTTCATTTTAATGTAATACATGTTTTTAAATGCCAGATAAATGTCATGTAACGTGGGTTGCAGTCTCAGATTTTGAACGCCTCCTCCTTGATTGCACCATGATTGCACCGTTTTCACAACAATGAGCCAGCTCTTCAAGATCAGATGAATACTGATTACTAACGAAAATGTATCAAAACAATAACACAACTTTAACGATAGGTCACCACACCAGAGCCCTCTTATCAAAAGCATGTTCTTCATTTAATGGCATCAAAGAAAAGCTTTTTTAGACTTTGGGGGCTCATTTGCACATGGCATTAACATTCATCTGGAGTAACTTGATCATAAGAGAGCACCACTAAGTCTAAGCATTTTGTCCTTCACTCCCAAAATCTGCTCACATGTCACTGGAGACACATTCAAAACACTTGGATAGCCAGGTTTCGCACCATCCACAAGATGGATTTTTATACCATTTGAACAGAGCCTAAAGTTCAACCTGTGACAAGAGTTTAATTAAGTTATTGCTCCTATTAGCTGATGTTAGTGCTGTCATTGCCCATTCTGTTAGGAACAGTGTAGTATAAGCATTATTTTGATGATTAATCAAGTAATACCAGTTCCTTAAAAAATGCCGGACAATAAAAATGCTAAAACAATACAAAAATAAAAAATGACTTCCCTGAACAATGCACAGCCTTTCAAATATTTGGTAAAACTGAAAAAAAAAAACACCCTTTAAAAGGCTAAAAATGTACATTATAGGTGTTTTTCAGGCTCTGTTTCTTACTGTTAGGGAGAGAGAGAGAAACTGAGTGGTCATGACAGCTTTTGCCGATGTCTGTGTCTTGCTAACCTCATTAATAAACATTTCTAAACATTTTCTTACGCTGAGTATTATTTGGAGGAGATTACTGCTGGTGTTTCTCAGTGATTATATTTGTGTACGAATTTGCCATGTCAATAATGTTAAAACAAATGAAAATCTTGTAAATATTTCCAAGGCTTTTATCTATTATAAAATGAACCAGAGACAAACATCAGGATATACTGATCCTGTGCAGATACAATTACAGGAAATATTTGGACAAATGTTCCTGCTTGTGAGCAGCCAAGTCTAGTGTGTCCGGAACCTTTTTTGGTGTGATAGCAATGAGTAAAAAAAGTAGTCACAGCCTGTTTCTGTAATTTATACAGAGATTTATTTATCCTGTCCCAATCTGTCATTTGCATTATTGCTGTAAAAGGACCCCACCTCTCCCTGTAAAACTCATTCCAATCAAATATTACATGGTTGCTTCATTATCTCATGATCATCTTTGTGCTGAAACAATTTTTGTGAACCCCTCACCCTTTGTCAAAGCCGAAACTTGAGTCTCGGTTATAATTTCTGAACCAGATTTTAACCACGTTCGTATACCAGCATAGATATTTCAGCATAAGATTACCCACCAACAGTGGGTATCAAAACTAACCGTCCTGTAATACAAATTTGATGTAACCTTATTGTTTTACCATTGTCTAAACCAGAGGTGTGACAGCCGTTCGACAGAGCGGTTTCACCCTCAGGTGTTCTCCGTCAGGGACGGGCTTTTTTCCATCCAACCTTGAAGAGCTTTAGAATTTCAAAATCAATACCACTGTTTCTTTTAAATGAGAATCATCAAGAACTCATTCCACGTACATGGCTGTAAGACTGTGCCATCACACCTTTTTTCCAGTGCACACCATTTCTTTTTTAAATCCTTTGTAAAGAAACGCTACAGGTACTGTATGTAATATTTCTCAGTTGTAAATTTAACATTACCGACTGCAGGTGACATGGATGGCTAATGTGTGATGAGTTATAAGTCCATGGTCATCCTAGCTACTGCAGAGAAAAGGGTCTTCATTCACGTTGCTGTTTTAATGCCATGTTAACATTATTTTCATTTTTTTATGTTAGTTCCATAATAGTTTCATATTAATTTCATGGGTCTTATTATGATGTGCGCCCTGTGGTGGGCTGGCGCCCCGACTAGTGTGAGTTCCCACCCAGCGCCAGTTGGGCCAGGGATAGGCTCCGGGTACCCGCGACCCTAATGAGGATTAAGCGGTTACAGAAAATGAGTGAGTGAGTGAGTGAGTGAGTGAGGGTCTTATCATGATAATTTACATTGAAATGGCAGACGGAATGGAACAGTAACTTTGTAATACATGTTTATCACAGTTTCTCCTTTCACATATATTGGTGTGATGTTAGTATTGGTTTTATGAATATATTTAGGAAGTAACTCTAATAAATTGAGCTTCCTGTTTCATATAGTGATGCATTTTACACATCCTGAAAAGGATCAATTAATATACACCTTAGGAAGTCAGTGCTTCCTTGACAGAATGGTAAATTCCAAGTGTCATCTTCTCCATTAAATTGCAGCAATCTGGTCTGAAAACATCCCCTTTCTCCGAGTCTCGATAAGACTGTCTTAGCCCTGTTCATTCTTGGTCACTCAGAGCCATGAAAGGTTTTCAGAGCACGACACAAGAGGCCTGAGAGTGGCACAGTGAATTGGAGCATCTCTTTCTTCAATATAACCCGGCTCTTACCAACTGACAGGTTGAGTGTGTGTGGAATTGGTTAAGACATTCAACCAAGGCCAAATGTGCTCAGACAGCTTCAGGATCCTTTCAAAATCATTTTAAAAAGGCATTTTTAAGGTTGTACTTAGTGCTGCAGTTTCTGCAGATAACAGTCTGTGGAACTCCTGCCAGACATTGGCCTACAAGGTCTGTTATATTCACTTCACTAAAGAGAAATGTAGATTTTGAACTGTTTCTTTCAGGCACAAATAGTCAAGATTTAGTTTATTTACTTTTCATAGTAATAATATGTAAGTTATTTTTAATTAGTTTTTTAGTGGACCCCTAAAATGTATCAGAATAAATGTTTCTGCTAATTTACTTATTCATATTTAAGGTCAACTTTATTCGCCAAAACAAGCCACAATGAAAATTTTCGGGCTGAATTACTCTTTATAACTTCAGAGTGATTTGGTGGGCTTAACTACTGAGTGTAAAAATTGCTTCATTTCCTCAAATAGCCTGTATTAAGTGATACATACATGATTCATTTCTCCATGATATGAGAAAGTGGGAAAATTCATTTTTCCACAATATTCAGTGCAATCACTGCACTATTTTAAACAACTTAATGTTTTTACATTTTTACTTGCAAACCTTTCTGCTTTTAAAATCCAAAGTGCATTTGCTCTTCGTTGTAAAAGCAAGTATTCTTAAGTTAGGTTTTTAAAATTTGAAGTCTAAATTTGGCATCTTTTTTCTTTTACAGATTCACTTTTAGTTCTTTACCTTTCTAATCTGACCGAAAGCTTTAAGATGGTGGCAGTGAGGTTGACTGCCTTCACGGTTTTTTGTTTATTTCCTGCACTTTTCTTCACTCTTTTCTTTTATTTTTCACCAGCACCCTTACTAAATATGATAGAAATGCTCCTATTGATTTGATTTTCATTTGATTCGTATTTTCTTCTGATGCCACTAAGAAATGCTCCTGGTCCTCTATAAACGGCCCGTCGTACGCTCACAGACAGAGATATCCACCCGCCGCCACGTGCATCTGTCAGCCTGCGCTTATCGGAGTGCAGCACAGCTTGGCCTTGCCCAGAGGGGGGAGACTTCTGCTGCTGTCTGCAGGTGCAAATCCCTGCTGCCCTTTGTCATGCTATATTACTCTCTCTCTCTCTGGTGGTCCCTGACAGCTAAGCTTCGCTCGCTCTTTCTCTCTCCAAGGCCATGTTGCTATCTCTGCATTTTACATGCGAAAGCTGTCAACATGCATTGTTAAATGCGATGGAGCAAGGTTTTTCAAGCAGGCCCTGAGTCGCTGGCCTGTGTTTTGTGTGGCAGCTCGCTTCAGTGCTTCTTAATTGTCCTTACAGATTTTTTTCTATAGGGAAAATCATCATACCTGCAGTCTGTTGATATTCAGTGGCTTTGAAATTTGTTAGTCACGGGTCTTATTTGAAAATGTATCCACACAGCCACAAAGGCGGGCAAAGGCACCTTGGTGTGGAATGGAGGGCTTGTTCCAGTATAATGAGGTGATGTGCCATCAATGTCAGGTGTACCAATTCTCTTTGTGTGGAGAGGAGAAACACCAGCAGCTGTGAGAGATCACTATCAAAATCATACCCCATCAGACTCACTCTCTCTCTCTCTCCTTCTCTCTGTCTGTCTCTCTCTTTCCGACCCCGCCCCCCACTTTGTTTGTCTTTCTGTCTCTTTCACTTACTGTTTTTCATTGGCTATTTCTTGCTTTTTCCTTTTCTCCCTTGTTCCCCAAAATGTACATAACCCCCTGATTTCCCCTGAGCACAAGGGGTGTGAATCTCTGACTTCATAACAATCCGATTTGATTACAGTTATGTACATCATGAAGTCTAAAATATTAGCATGATTTAGAATTGTTTTTAAAAATATACTGTATATGACGACATGACAGAAGGGCTGCAATAATGAATATAATTTCATGTTCAATGTGATTTGTAAAATGCCTCATAAAATGAGACAAAACGGTCATGAAATGTCTCTGTGGTAATTAGCTCACAGTATGAGAAAATAGAAGACAAATCTAATCCTTGAGAAAAATATATACAGTTTGATCTTGAAGATGCTGTTTTAGCAGCAGGAAAAGTGTACGGATCTGAGGGACTTTGACAAAAGTCAAATTGTGATGGTTAGGCGACCGGGTCAGAGCATCTCCAAAACTGCAGGTCTTGTGGGGTGTTCCTGGTATGCAGTGGTTGATATCTACCGGAAGTGGTCCAAGGAGGGACAACCGTCGATCATCTCTCGACAGGTTCATGGCCACCCAAGTTTCACTGATGCGGGTGGGGAGCGACGACAAGTCCATTTGGTCCGATCCCACAGAAGAGCTACTGTGGCATAAATTGCAGAAAAAGGTAATGCTGGCTATAACAGAAAGGTGTCAGAACACACAGTGCCTTGCAGCTCACTGTGCATGGGGCTGCATAGCCGCAGGCTAGTCAGAGTGCCCATGCTGAGCCTGTCTACTGCCAAAAGTGTCTACAATGGACAAGTGAGCATCAGAACTAGACCACTGAGCAATGGAGTAAACCTGATGAATCACTATTTCTTTTACATCGTGTGGAGAGCTGTGTGTCACTGGGGCAGAGATGGCACACCAAGGTACTGTTCTGCTGGGGCACCACGGGTCCTGGTATTCATATGAAGGTTACTTGGACGTGTACTATCTACCTAAACATTGTTGCAGACCAAGTACACAGTAACATCTTTCAGCAGGATAAAGCACCTTCCCACACTGCAAAAACTGGAATGGTCTGAAAAACATGACAAACAGTTGCCTTCAACAAAGTGTTGCCTTCAACTCCCCCAGATCTCAACTAGGGAGACCAGTCCCGTCCATGGAGCAACCTGGAGTACTTAAAGGATCTGCTGCTGACATTTTATATGTTTGTATGCAAATCTGCAATTCTTGACGTTTTTCTAATCATCCTGTGGAGGATGGGGGCATAATAAACACGCATCCTCTTCCTGGCAGGTTTACTACAGCTCTGGTTGTTTTAAACTTCTTTAAAAAGTATTTTTAGTTATAAAGGTATTTTTAAATACTCACTACCTGATTTATGAAGGTCTATGCACTTTTGTCTCATTTAATTTGTGTACTTTTTGATCTCCATACTAAAGAATGACTAAGGGCATATATATCATCCTATATTTATACTCTACTGAAACAGGAATTCATGAGCGAGAAAAGTAAAAGATAAGATTGTAATTTTCATTTAGTTACCTTGATGAATAAATCTTCATGTTGTTTTTTTCATATATTCAGCATGAGATTAACCATAACGAAAACCTATAACCACATTTTCTTTTACCCGTCTTTACCAAAAGTGATTATAATATTAATATATTATATTATTATATTAGTATAAGCTGTATTAAAAATGTCTTGATTCTACGGGGTTCTAGTAATATACTACACAGAATAGTGTGGCACACATTAGTTTAGCAGCACCAGCCTTCTAATAATAAATAATGTCTTATGCCTAATTTTGATCACTGACAATCATTTCCATGAAAGATGGCACATGAGAGACGCTTGGAGGAGACCTAGATATGCGTCAGTGATACAGTTTTGACGTTCAAAATACTGTTTTGAACATTCGCTGTTTTTTCAGTTTTCCTTACCCTGTTTAAACCATTATACCATTAAAAGGAAATAAAAATTCTTAGTTTTTTTTACTTTTGAAAATAGCATGAATATTTCAAAAATGAGCAAGCACTTTTGCAGAATATTGTCAAAATTATTTCTGCCTGTGCTAATATATGTCTGTGCTAAATTTCTAAAATGGAGACAGTTGAGTTGCTACCTACACACTACATCTCATGACACATTTTTTCACCCATACCAAACACCCATCTCTCGTGTATTATGTGGGTGGGCATACATTCTATTCATATGCATGCGAGTGTATTATCTGACCCATCTACTTGGTGAATCAAGCAAGGTTCTGTGTCTTTATAAATAGTGCAGGCTGCTGACTCCTGTGTACCTCTGATTGATGAGCTAGAGGTGCTGTGCTCTTTCGGGGCTGCAGGTCCACCTCCTAGCAAAGAACACACGCGCAGTACTTATCCGGTTTTAAGAGAAGGTGCCATAATAAAGCTGGTGTTAAGACAGGATTAAGCCGACTGCATCACACAAACGTGATGAGACTTCAAAGTAAGAGAACTGCATGTAATTTTAGACTCAATGAGGGGTCCCGTTACAAACATCTTCGGGGTTCGTTTGCAGACTGCCACTGTGTCCTCTCTGTCTGTCAGTGTGTTTTGAAGAGAACGTTGTATTTTTTTGACACCTGAGCAGAGCAAAACATTAAAGTAGTGTGTTCGGAATCTTGTGAGGAATCGTGCATGATTGCTCTGGCTCCTACCTGGATCCCCATAGCTCTCAGTGCAGCAGTACCATTCATCACCACCCATATGTTCTGCCAGTCTGTTTCTCAGAGCAAAGACAGGGTGAATCCCAGTTCTGGTTCAAGATTCACAGCAGCATCTTGGTGCAGATCTTTCAGTGGAATTGATCTTGTCTGCTTCTGCTTTTATCGATTTGTTTATCATCTTGCTGAAACACTTGATGGCTTGTGTAAGTGCCCTGTTATATTCTCAGATCATTAAAATAATTATTCAGTAATCTCAAAGGCATTCTCAGCTGGATGCCAATTAAAGAAAAGACTATCCTATTGTACTAGTATATGTGCCGAAATGAGTTTTATTTTTGGACCTAAAAATGATTTGGTCTCAAGTTTTCTTATTAAGGCTCAGAAGATTCTTTTTCTTTGATATATCTGCTGGTAAACAATGGCGGGTTGAAGTCTTTAGTGCCCTAGATCAAAGAGAAGCATGGAAACAGTTCATTTATGATGTCTGTGAATGTGCAAAAGAAGGCTTTTATTTGCCATTTGTGCAGTCTGCCAAATAACTGTCAGGCCCTTCATGTGCTGTCAGGTTTGTTAGAGCAGGGAGAACACAAAATGAGGTGCATGTGATAACTAAGACTTGAGCTGTTAACTTTTGTTTTAGCATGTTTCCACATGAGCAAAGAACAATTCATTTTTGACATTCAGACTGAGAGAGGGGTCAGAAAGCAGGGCCAGAGATACTGCAGAATCCCCTGGAGCTCAGAGGTGGTTTAACACCTTGCTTTGGGGCACGGTGGGATTGAGGCATGCAGAATAGCATCCACAGACTGAGTCACAATTTGCTTGGTAGTTGAGTCACCAGTGCTGGGTCGTTGCCTTGAGCTCGGAATACTCCTGTCATCTGGATCTCTGCATGTATTGGGCAGTATTTTAAGTAAAATTTCAATATGTTGTGCCATCTATGATAATGTGTAAAGCTATGGAGAATGAAGAGAGATCTGTCTAAAAATAGCCAGAGCTGAAAGTCTTGGCTCTCTTTGTCATTGTACTGGTGTTTACCTCGGTGTCCTGGCTGCAGTCCTAGACAAACCCCCCCCAAATCCTTCCCACCCAGTAATCCTTTCATTTCAAATCAACTAATTCACTTCTTATATTGTTGTCTTATCTAGAGTGGTGATGAACGCATTTTGTTCCCGACTAGTTCATATCGGGTGCTTCGTAGGGTGCTCTCCTAAATCCCTATATAAATCCAGCTCATTATCATTCATAGTGCAACCTGCACTGTTCTGAACATTTGTCTTGTATTATAATACTCACACCACCGACTCCCTTAACGTTGACTGGTCAAAAGGTATTCCAGGCGTGACGGTATTATCTGCCTTGACAGGTTGCCTTAGCACCGCCAGAGATCCAGATATACCAGAGATCGCCCCATCATATCACTGCATGGAGTCTAGCTCATCCATCAAGTCCAGGCCTCTAAAAAGCAGGGTTTCAAGATGAGTGGGACTACAGGTCTTCTCAGGGCAGTAGGAGACATTGTCTTGGACTTGTAAAAAATCAAAGATGCTGCAGTGTTGCAATCTGTTGTCAGATCAGTGGGTCTGGCCGTCCTTCACCCGCATGTAACATTTACACCTTATTCACCTTCTCATGGTTTGGTTTTAGTACTTGTAGTGAAGGCTGTTTTCCCTTACATGGCTGGAGGCACCAGAGAGCAGTACTGCAGGGCAGTAGGGGTGTGACAATGCATCAAAATATTGTGATATTGCTTTGTAAAAGTGTGAAGATAAGCAGTCTATTGATTGACATTTTTTGTATCTGCATTGTTTATAGTATTAAACCAATACCAATCAACAAACCCAGCCCAGCAACCTCCCCTTCCAGATCTAGTAAATTGTGCAAAATCTGAATACACTCATTATTTTTTCTTCATTCAAATTTTATTCTAAATACTGTGAATCATACTTTGTTGAAAATGTGTAATGAACCGTCTTGAATCATCTGTCAAACCGAATTGTGAGTTGGCTGTATCGTTACACCCCCACAGGGAGTAGTGCTGAAGCATTTGAAACTTTTTTATTGTTTTGGACTTGCCTCGGACTCGAGCCATTCGAGTATGGACATGTATATACATATATTTGTGAAATCCACTAAACTAATGGATGTGATAAACTGTGCTGAGAAATTTCTGGACGACCCAGCCCTCACGTTATTTTCTACTCCTTGTGTGGTTCTACTGATTACATTTTTTTAATTTTAGATTTTAGTTTTTCATAGCTAGTTTGTGTTGCTAGAAAACATGGTCATGACTGAATGAACTAAATATTAGTTTAGACAGTAGTCCTATTCTATGTAAGAGTTTTATAACACTTGGCAGCATTACATAAATGTAATATTTCTAATTACAGTTAAATGCGTTAGTTGTATTCGGTGGGAAAGTTGTAGGATTACGCAGTTTTAAAAGCTTTTCATTTTGATGTTTGACTGTTTGGCATTGAACGCTTGGTATTAAAGTGATAAACATTTTTGGATAAACTGTTTTGTCTCTACCACCAGGCTCATAAAACAGCAGGAGCTGCTCCAAACATGCAGTTCAAAAGAACTGAAAGGGTACTTCAAATGAGTGCCATCATTGGTTATGCCATCGTCATTTGGTTGGTTTAAAGGCTTTAATTAGACTTTCTTCTTTGTCCGAAAAAATTAAAGATATCTTGATATAATTCTGATGTCAAAACTGGTAAACAAGGCATAGTAACTTAGCAAAATAAATGAATGGATTTATTTAACCCATTAAGACAGAACCAGGTAGGGTGTTGGTTTTGTCTCATTTTCATGATATTTAATGATATACTGAGCGATATTAACTTTGTTGACTTGGGAAAAATAGGACTCCCTCCCCTCTTAACCCCTGCTGAAAATCAAACCACTGCATATGTTTGTGTTTCATTTAGGCAGTATTTGCACTAGTCACATTCATTAAGACCAGACACTGGATGTCACACAACTTTCTCTGTCTCCTTCTCAGTTACACTTGACTGGGTTTTTACTTTCATTTAGACTCGATCTTGGTCTCAGCCCCTGTAGGCTCTGCCTTGACTCAATCTCAAGTAGTCGCATGTCTCGGACTCGACAAAGATGTTCTTGACTGCAGCCTTAGAGGACAGAAACAGGCTCCTCACTTCGGAAACCATTCTGAGTGTATTTTCTCACGAGGACATTCCAGTTTTGGCCTCGAAACACAATGCCTCAGATTTATGGACTAATCTAGTTATTAGCCTCATGAAATTGCATTAGCCATACATTTGTAACTTTATTTATTAAATTGAAATTGGAAAACCATTGAAAATTCAACTTCATTCATTGAAGTCAATATTAATGGCCCTAGGGAAATAGAAACATCAAAAACTGTCATTTCAGTTAGAAAGAAAGTAACTAAGTTCTGAAGGTTTTTTGATTTTGATTTTTTTTTTTTTTTGCTTTTTTGCTGATTTTTTAACCTACCAGTATTATAGAGATGGTGTCTACTACATTCCTACAGGGTAAAACTTGCAGCATGTAAAGTAACAGCTCAGAGAATCAACACTGTTGTTGAATTGAATCACATTGAGGAACAAATCGAGATCCCAGTTTCAGTTTTTGTGCAGCTCTAGAAGGAACTTAGTTCGCAAATGTTATTCTAAAAGATCCATTAAGATTATTAACAGTGTACAAAGAAGTGTGTGCAAGCTGAATGATTAAAGAGTTTGTGTGTGTGTGTGTGTGTGTGTGTGTGTGTGTGCATGCTAGAGTTGTTGGATGATAAAAATTCCTGTGTATGTGTTCCTGTTTGGCTTGATGATTAGTTCTTTGTGTTAATGAGATGCTGTGGTTGCGTTTGATTGGTCTTTATTCTCTGTATCTTAATGAACTTGGTTCCATTGTAGCAACTTGATCTGTCGTTGTGAATAAAGAGTCCATGCACAGGTATGTAGTGAAACAATGGCTCAGACCAAAAATGCTGTTTGTTGTGCAGGTAAATGACAGAGCTGTAAAAACTGTTGTATTTTGGAGTCAAAACAATTGTTTTATTTACTAGAACAGTGATTCAGTTTTGTTACTGTAGATTCACATTAAAAATGAGAATCCAAAGTCATATTTTGAATAAGATTTGCGAGAATAATTGTAAAATATTCTAGATATAGTTGGCCTAATATTTCTCAAAGTGTGAGTGTGGCATCCTCATACAACCTTTATGCTTGTGTCTTTGCAATTATGCAGATGACTAGACTAGGTAGGAATTTAGAGGCTGCCGTTATATTTTACTACAAAAATGAAAAGCAAGCCAACATTAGCCTACCCGATTGTTAGCCTCCCCGGTTTGTTAGCCTCTTCAGTTGTAACCTTTGTTGTTAGGCCAATACTGTCAGAGTGGAGTCCAAAAAATTGTAAGCCTTTGACCTCTTTGCAGTTACGCACAATATAATTTTTGCTGTTCTGGGCTGTTGATGAGAGGTTATGTGCAGGCCAGTTTGCACCAAGATTTTTTTTTTATGATTAAAAGGGAGTGCTTTGGATAATGAGTGCAGAGGGTCGATGGATCTCGTCATTTTGCCACCCCGTCCTGCACTTCCCTGGAGCAAAAGGGCAAACGGCACAGAGCTGTAAATTGAAAATGTGTGTGGTGTGCAATTAATGCTGTGTGTGAATGATACTCATGGCTAATTATCAAGCTAATGCTGTGTATTAGCTCAGGAATTCTCATCCTGTTCTTTGTCAAGGCCTAGCTTTTCGTCACAGCAGCGCGTCATGGCTCTCTCTCTGTTGTTAATCCAGTGTTGCCACTGATATTCAGAAACTTTAATATTCAGTAAAAAAAATCCTCTATTTAAAAAGATGTTGGAATTGACATTAAAGAGAAAGAGAAATCCAAAGGTAATTTTTATGAATTCATTCTTTAACTTGAACACTCTTGGGTTCTATGACAGCAATCAGATCTGATCTCCATATCTGTGGTCTCACAACCAAGAATGTACCAAGAATTTAATTCTTACAGATTTCCTTTATTATAACACTTCTTCATTTAATTTAACATCTTGAGACAGATTCTGTGTTCTTTGTATTCTATCTGCCTCAGTAATTAGTAGTTGGAGAAGGTCTCCACAGGAAATAGAAATGGAATCTGGAAGCTAGGCATTTTTTTGGGCAATGGAACTGGTGTTGAGGGTCCATGTGAGATTCTCTGCAGTGTGAACAATAAGGAACTTTAAAACAAGCATCAAATGCACCAGAAGCATATTTCCTTTCAGCACTGTTGTACATGGACTGCTGTTGCCACTGAAGCTTACCTTGGTATGACAAGCCTCTACACCACCAATGGTTGGGAAGTGAGGTCAATTTGCCACCATGTCACTGGAGGACAAACACACAGAATTCAGCAGTGCGGAGCGATTGGAGGAGGTAGCAGTCAGGTTTGAAATTTCTCCCAGCGCGATTACTACAGTTGTACATGACAGTGGTGCCAATATTGTGACTGCTGCAAAATTGCAAGAGGAGAAACGTGGGTAATCTTCTGCCTGCTGCATTGGCTTGTACAGGTTGCAGCTGGGGTTCACTTCTGTACCTCTGCATTAAGACAGCAACTGTAGCTGCAATAAGCTTGTACCCTAATGAATTATATAGAGGCTTTAGTATTCGTTATTGTACAGTATGTACTGCTAGTATGTTATTAAGAATGAGTGTGTTTGGAATTTCGATGAATCTAGATACCAAACCATACCAAATTTGTTCACTGAAATGTGCTTTTTTCAACTGATATTCAAAAGATGTGATTGTTTTCATTTATGATGCCTTATTAATCAAAACTTACTGATAATTATTACTTAAAGGCTTAAAGATTACTTGTTATAGGTGTAGTATTTATTTATGTATCCTGTAAGAGTATTATTATAGGATAAATACATACCAAAAGTCTCAGGATCTGATGATCCTCAGTGTGGAGGTATAGAAGTCTCTGTGCCAATGCGTATAACAATAATAATAATAATAATAATAATAATAATAATAATAATAATAATAATAATAATAATAATGTCATCATTTTCTCTTCCAAATCTATATTTAATTTATCTAAACCCTGAAAGGGTATTTTATAAAGTCTTTTTTACTGTAAACCAGTAGTATAGTTTGAAATAAGCATTATCATCTTGAAAATGTCTGATTAATCTTTGCATCAATCAAGAAAGTGAATTTTAATTTAGATATTTTTTTAGACCACTAATTGAATTTAATCGAGTAAACAGCCCATACGTCTTAGGCCCATCCTCTACACACCCAACTTTGAAATCTAAACAAGATGAACTGGAAAACACTTTCAAAATATATGGTCACTTTTCAAACTTAGCATATTTTTGAGTTGTACCTATTACAGTTCTTCCTCACTTGATGAATATTTGGCCAGTAAGGTTTCTAATCCAGTGTGTGTGTTGAATTCCCTTGAGAAGAG
Organism: Brycinus macrolepidotus; assembly: GCA_037974445.1. Classification (NCBI taxonomy): domain Eukaryota; kingdom Metazoa; phylum Chordata; class Actinopteri; order Characiformes; family Alestidae; genus Brycinus; species Brycinus macrolepidotus. The sequence goes on from JBBPCZ010000037.1 coordinate 7,483,600, forward strand.
TTATAATTACTGGCTCTTCTGGGTAATGGAGTTGACATTTGTCCAGGTGATTAAGTCCTTCTAGGTTTTATTCAAAAAACTGGTTTTGAGGATAGTTTCAAGAGAGGGACTTTTTTCCAGGCTGCATTGACTTCCGTGGGCAATATGTACTAAATTTGATTAACTTTTCCCCTTTAAAACACTCTTCACATGTTTCTGATGATGGTTGTGTAGCCAAGCAGAGAAATACACTATATGGACAAAAGTACTGGGACACACTTCTTAATTATTGAATTCAGGTGGCCCCTTTCTTCCAGTGAAGGACAATCTTAATGCTTCAGCAAACCAAGACATTTTGGACAACGCCATGCTTCCAACTTTGTGGAC
>JBBPCZ010000037.1:7502064-7513849 GCA_037974445.1 Brycinus macrolepidotus
GTGTGTGTGTGTGTGTGTGTGTGTGTGTGTGTGTGTTTGTGTGTGTGTGTGAGAGAGAGAGAGAGAGAGAGAGAGAGTAGGGTTGGATGATTTATTGTCTGTGCTGGTATACTACTAGCTGCAGGTACACAGCAATATTGATTTTTAGCTTTAGCGGTATGTAGGGATGACAAAAACTTTGTTTTGAAAGAGCTCTCCAATATGTAAACTAGAGCTGTCACTATCAAGTAATCTACAGATTATTTTGACGGTGGAGTAATTGAGCAATCGTTTTGTTTTATTCAACCCTTTAGATCCCAACTGAATTGTAGAACACTCTTTGGGGTTCCAGACCCTATTTAAAGTCTAACTGGCCACTGCTAACAACATGTTTTATCATAAAGACGGGGGAAAATTACTGTAAAGTTAAAGATGAGTGCCAGCCCTTTAATATGAAGTCACCAAGCCATAGAAATCAATACATCTGTGAGACCAGGGCTGGATGGAAAATGGGTGTTGAAATTGTAATAGGCATTAAATCTAACGTATAATGCAATTATACATTCCATTATTACATGAATTACACTACAATACATACTAAAAATGCAATTTTTTTTTTAGTAAAAATAAAGGACAGGGAACATAAATAAACATAAATAACATAAATAAACTGACTACATTATAATGAGATAATTATAATAGCCCACTAGGCTAAAAGAAATCACAGCCATACACATGTAGCAAAAGCTTCCACATCTAGCATATTCAGCAGTGTTATGAATCTTGTAGCTCGAGCACATTTAGCAGTGATCAGAATCTACAGTTTGAAACAGATGCATAGCTGCGCGCTTACATAGCCTGTATGCTCTGCCACTAAAGACATGAACCCTGAGCCAAACCATAGACTTTCAAGCTGGTGTTATCTGTTTCAGTTCATCGCTATTTTTTTGTCCGGTTAACAGTAGATGTGTGCTTGTATATACTACAGTTTAGCTTGCTTATTCATGTTGCAATTATAAGAGGTATTTCAGCCTGGCACAGTTACATAAATAGCTTGTTAAATGCAGACCCATTAAAACTATGTCTGTACTGGCAGACAGAGAGAGAGAGAGAGAGAGAGAGAGAGAGAACTCTTAACTGGCTAGCAGTAGCCATCTCTCACCCCCCAACCTCTTGGCGAAGCTAGAATTAACAGGCTCCACAGTATTCCGGAAATTGATTCCCTCCTCCCCCTGCCTCGCTTGCCCTTCTCCTCCTTCGTTACCCTGCAGACGGGGGTTGTTGGCACTTCATTGGCCCTTGCAACATACAAAACCCCCAGTGAAAGCTCTCCTAGCTGTGCTGTCAGTCAGCAGTTGATGTGTTTTAAGTTAGCAATGAGAGTAGTCAGAATCCCATTTTCTTGACCATTCGTTCCAAAAGGCAGCACAAAGCACTTCTGTCCCACAAGGCAATTGGCATGAAGAGACGTTTAGCAAGCGCAGCATCCAAACAGCTGGGAGAGAGGGAGCAAAGGGTTTAGGAGGGGGTAGGGAGGGCAAGAAGAGAAAGAGAAAAAGAGACAGAAAGACAGAGAGAGATGAACCAGATACTGTACGAAGAAACAGGGAGAAAGAGGCTTTAGCTTCATCCATGTGGATCCGTATATTTCTAAAGTGAAAAAGCTGCCGAGCTTGGTAGCTACAGAGGAGGCAATAATATACGAAGAACATCAGGAGCATGTTTACTACACACAAAATGGAGCACAAAGTTGTAGAGAGGACGTGACAGCGTTTAAAAAATGCAACACAACGGCTATGTTTGATTAAGTAAACACGTAATTAAACCTGATATTACCAATATAATCGCTGAACCCTGTTCAATACAGCAATACAGCAAAGACACTGATTTCTCATTATTTTTTTACCCATCCATTTGGAAACATGGAAATAGGATTTTAAATAAATGGTGGTGGTGGCCTAGTGGGTAGGATACTTGTCTCTGGACCGAGAGGTCGTGGGTTTGAATCCTACCTTCAGCACCACCACTGGATTCCTGAGCAAGACCCTTAACCCCAAGTTGCTCCAGGGAGACTGTCACCTGTAGTAAGGGAATGGAAGTCACTTTGGATAAAAAAATGTCTGGTAAATCACGTGATTAAAAATCTCATTTTTGTAAGGAGGAGAAGCCAAAATGCACAGAAGAATTTTTTTTATATATATATATTTTAGTACATGTGAAAGTGAAGTGAAAGTTACCATTCTGTCATACGTGAACACACCACAGCACAAAGTGTGAAATTCTTCTCTGCGTTTAACCCATTCACCAAGTGAAGCAGCGGGCAGCCAGGAGCACAGCGCCCGGGGAGCAGTGTGTGGGGACGGTACCTTGCTCAAGGGTACCTCAGAGGTGCCACTAGCAGTCCTGGGATTCGAATCCACGACCTTCTGGTTGCAGGGGCAACTCCCTAACCACTGGGCCACCAGCTACACCAGCTGCAGGGAAAGAGAGAAGCAACCAGAAATGAAAAGAGTGAAAAAATAAGGGGAGGGGGTTCTGGCTCATATTTGGCATAAACCCTTGCCTGTGCTGCTCATCAGCTTTATTACAGTGTTACAATCCATTTATTCATCACTACTGCCAACATTAGATTTCATACTAGACACTCTGTTTAGAACACAGGATTTTCCTTCAGTATGCTCAGTGAGTTCAGTTATTTTTTCCCCATTATCTGTGTTATTTCAGTTTTTCTTTCTTAATTATCTTTTATGCAGTTTTTGAGACCCGTGCACAAAGTCCCAGTGCGGTTAAAGGTTAACAGTGCCAAGCTTGACACACTCTCCAAGCACACTGTGTTTAGTTCTTCATTTGGCTTTTTATTTACATACACATTGGTGAAACAATAATAAGCATTATCACGTGCTCCATTCGACTTAATGAGAGGAATTAAGTGGAGTCCTACTTGCCTTCTGTTGCTGATTTCTTTAATACTATAGCCTGGCGGTGTAATTACTCCAGCTTGAAAAACCTTTTAACACAAATGGGATTAACTTTATTTTAGTGAATAATGTTTTATTGTTTTCCTCCACTCCTGACATTATAATGAGAAATACTATTCCTCCATGCTCCAGTGGTTTTTAAACTTGCTTCCTGCAACCTTGGAGTCTCTGATGTACAGAAACCATCAAGCTGTTGTTTTCCCACTTCTGGTATTTTTCTGTGGTTTAGCCTGAAATTCCCTTTGCTGCTGTGAACTGAGAAATTTAAATGAATATTCAGTTCTTACTCCAGTGAATGGAACAAGGCCTAAAATCTATTAGTGATAAAGGAAAACAGGCACTGAAATGGTAATAGGCATTGTAATTATAACTTTGAAAATACATAATAAACCCAAGAACTTATACAAATAAAGAACAAGGAGCATAAATAAACTGACTACAACTATCAAGAATGTATAGCATTATAATGTGTTACAGTAACAGCGTTTGAATCTAACCATTTTCAACACAAACACAAGAGAGTGAGTTAAGTCCGCAATATTGTAGTCTTAGAGCTTTTTCCTATTTGCAAATGTGCATTTTTTTCCCTGCATTTTGTACTTTTTCTTTATTTCAGATTAACTACAAGTTTGTGTCTCAGTTTCCTACATGCAAACTTTTACCATTGCTGTTGCCCTTCTGTTTGGAACAACTGTAAACATCTTTGGGCTCTGCAGTGTTTTGTACACATAAATTGTGTACAGCACCAGTGTCATTCTTAAGCTTAACATCAGAATCACTTCAACTGCACAGATCATGTTTAAACATAATAGTTTAACATACAAGATGTGTAGAAAGTAGAGAATCATCGTGTTTAAAGAGCTTCTACGCAGTTGTAGTGATTACTTTTGAGTAACACAAGTGGTGGGAATGACACAAACAGCGGTGTGACACACAGGACCATGTCACACAGCCATGCTTTGTCCATGAACATCGGCACTGCTTTACCCTGTTTGCGCTGTCAACAGACCAAGCTGCTGTGGGACTGGCCTTTGCCCTGTGTGCAAGTATGTGTAGGTGTGTGTGAGTGTGTGTGTGTGTGTGTGAGAGAGAGAGAGAGAAAGAAAGAGAGAGAGAGAGAGAGAGAGAGAGAGAGAGAGAGAGAGAGAGACAGAGAGAGAGTCTCCAATGAACGTCTGCAGTTTTAGGGGACTGGAGATCCATAGACCAAATAGGTTATGCACACTAGGGATGGGAACTGAAAAGATTTTATTGATACCAGTGCCATTAGTAATTTTGCTTATCAGTTCTTCATAGATTCTTTATCGATTCTGTGATTCCCTGGTTTCCCAGCACAGTCAGAATTACGGTGTAGAATGTCTAATTTATTTGGTGCAGACCAATCAATTTTCTTCAGAGTGGTTCATTTTGAAAGGTGGAAACATTCGGCTGCGTGGTCCTGCAAGGAGATTCAGCATCGCAGCACGCTTTTCTTATGTCAATGCTGTGCTACCTTCATGCTCTGTCTGTTCTGACATTTTACCCTTTACAGCTCATGTGGTTCTAGCACCACCTCAGCACTGTACTGTGTGCATAATCTGTCTGAACGATAAACACTTGATAGACACCCATATCATTCCTGCAGCATGAAGACAGTAGTGAATAAAAAGCAATAAAATAGTAGTGAAGCAGTATTATTTCTATTGTGTAACATAGTTTTGGCCAGGCATCTGCATCTCAATTGGTTTAATTCAAACTGACAAACTATTTAGTCATAAAAAAACTGACATCAGGTAAAGTTTGTTTTTTTATTGCTATGGCTCTAATGTGAAAATAATAGAGCACTTGTATCCCTTCCAATTTTCTGACCAATTAACATACACCCACGTGTGTAAGTGGGTGCACTTTGGCCATTGCAGTGTGAAACCAACTAACCCAGTTTAAAAATACAATATCACAAAAGCCCAAATGGTGTGAAAACTGTGTGTTTGCGTTTGGGTGTGTGTGCATGTGCATGTGTGCATGTGTGGTATAGGTGGGGGGGGGGGGGTGAGCCCCTTTGGGAAATAGTTCCATTCTAACGGTGCTCTCAAAGATACCCAACAAAGCACAGAGAAAATGTGACTGATCTGTCCATTTCCCTCCGCCCCCAAGCTACACACACACATACCTTCACACTTACTTTTCACTTTGCTTTGTAAAGGGCTTATCATGGCCAGGGCTTAGGTTTGAAGTGAATTGGTCTTAAGTCAACTGGAATAAACATTGCGCCTTATAAATTGTGAAAAACAGTTCACGTTTTCCTTTTTTCCTCCTGTTTTTTGGACAGAGGAGAAATGATCACGCTGAGAAGTGTTCTTTGGAGACTGTAAGGAAAATAGGTCAAATATAATGTAGGAGTACTGAAATTCTTTGAAATGTTCCAGTTTTTTCTTTCAGCGCAAATGCTAAAAAGAGAATTTTACTGTGGATGTGCGTCAAAGACTTTAAAGGGATCAGCTAGACTTCATGCATTCTTAAGACACTGTTGTGTTCCGCATTTCCAGGGCCTTTTTTTCTTCAGGATACTGGCTTTCCCGACACTGTCAGTCCAGGACATATAGATTACATGCATTAGTGCTTCCAAAAATATTGTTGCTGTCACAAAAAAAAAAATCCCAAAAACGTAGCATCTACAAGATGTTTTTTTCTTTTTCTTTTTCTTTGAGCTGGCAAAGCTGTAAAATGCCCAGGAAGCATGAAAAGAATTGTTGGTTCAATTTAAACACAAAAAAAACTATGAAAGAAAAGACTGCTTTAAGGTTTCCTTGTGACACCAACAATACATTACATCATTTTTGAAAGCAGCAGGCAGTAGTTGTCGTACCTTTATTCAATACTCTAGTGTATCATTCTGACTCAGTTTGTCTTTTGTTCAGCTGTTTGTTTTCTTAAGCTGTTATAGTGCGTCTCCCTTCACAGTAAGCACCACTGTTTAAGACACAGAAACTCATTAATTGCCTAATTATTTAATTCCATTTGAGAACTAAATGAGCTCTCTCAGGATTACTGACTTGCACAGATGTAAAAATCACTTTTCTGATTTCCTAAATGTGTTTAAACATATTTATTTCTTTTGTCTGTTTCAGGATTGGATCATTGTTGATTCTGGTATTGTTGTTGTTGATGCTGATGATTGACAGCTCGGTCAAATGCATGTGCTTGTGCAAATACATGCATCTTTTAAAAAAGAAATAAACAAAATTGGTATCTTATTAATAATTTAGTTGACAGTTGTGCATATGGGTATTAGGAATAAACAAATTGGCAAACCAAGCTCTTGCCAAACAAAGCTAGGGGCAAAAACATCTCCATTAAGAAAAGCCTTCAAAATGATAGTTCTTCCTTTGATTCAGAAACACTTTGCTCTATGTTTAGACAGAGACCATTTGTATTGTTTTGGCTCAACTACACTGAAATAAAATGATGACTGATGTTGTTAAGCTGCTCTGCACAAATTTTGGCAGTTGATGCTAATTCTAGAGAAATTAGATTGTTCTCTGTACTAATCCGATTTCACAACAAAAGCAGAAATGCAGAGATATCATTTATTTATGAACTATGTTATTGAAACCCACAAAGAGTAGCCACTGAAATATAAAACCAGTAAGTTTAAGGCCAGAGCACATCGATCAAACATTCTAAAACAACTACTAACAAACAAGTGTTGGCAGTTGGCATTCGTTTTCATTGTCAACAATTGAGCAGTATTGAACCTACAGTGCTGTGTGTAGCACTGTTTCGGTCTGTAACCTGCTGGTTAAGCTCGTGTTAAGTGTGCCAAGCAGACCACAGACCCAAACACCTCGGAACAGGTTTGATATCACCTTTCTGTGGTTGTTATACTCCCTAAAATTTTAGTTATTTTAGTCTATGATACTTCAGTTAGCCAGAATCAAACCTGTTCTATGCGATGCTAAATGATCTAATGCTCGCCAGCTCCTCTTTCCTAGTTAGCATTAGTATTTAACATTTAGCAGTTGTTGTTAGATTAATGGTATGGCATTTATTGACTACTGACTAAATAGTGTGCAATGCGGTCACTTATTAGGTGATTCTATCGATGATTAGAGGAAATTATGCAATACAAACTAAAAAAGTGCATCATTCTGGTCCACGAGTTTTGCTATATGATATGTTTCATTATACAGTCTGAAGTGAATCCTCAGAATCCATTTCATATGATCCAATCATAAATAAAAGTGTGAATAGGGTACACTGCATCTTGGAGACACATTGTAATCCGATCATTTAAACCAACTTAGGACGTGGTCAGATATGACCACATGACGTTTGTAGCGTGAACACTAAAGCATCTTAATACGTCCTCGAGAGTAATGAAATAATGCCCTGGGCCGGAAAATTCATAAATATTGCAAGACTGTTTGGAAGTAGCTGCCATCTGAGTTACACAAACTCGGCTAATGGAGCATGATCGAATATTTGTGGAACATTTCAGTCTCAAATTCAGTGGGAGAGTGAAAGTACATGTGCACGGAAGTTTGCAAGGAAATTCAATTACAGCTGGTCACTCAAAATGCCAGGTGGAAGTGCGATTTGGCTGTACTTTGTGAACAGGTCACCCAAGACAATACCTGATGTGAACAAGGCCCTACTGAAGACAAAACCGAAGAACAGAAACCAGTCAGAAACTGCTTTCCTATCACCTAATGTCTGGTGACATCGATAGGTCACAGACTTGACACAGTAATTGATTGCAAAGGATTTGGAACCAAGTCCTAAACATGGCTACAGTGTATTATTACAGATTATGCTAATCTGCTCAATTCATTTGAATCTCTCAATTTTAGGATGTTCTTTTATTTACTACTGTAAGCTGGCATTCAGCATATTAACATTTTAACTAATGCTGGGCAACGATTAAAATTTTTAATCGCGATTAATCGCATGATTTTCTGATCACATTGTAATACGCAAAATTCAATAATGAATTCAAAAGTAGTGTTTTGCGGACTTTTATTTTAAAAGAACTGCTATGTGAACAAAAGTGCAATAACATTTGGTTTACAAACACTTTAAGTGAGTGAAGTGAAGTGAAAGTGACCATTCTGCCATACGTGAACACACCACAGCACACAGTGTGAACAGCACGAAATTCCTTCTCTGTATTTAACCCATTCACCAAGTGAAGCAGCGGGCAGCCAGGAACACAGCGCCCGGGGAGCAGGAACCAGCAGAAACATTTTTCTTTTATCAGGGAGCAGCATAAACAGTCTATTCTCAGTCGCAAATGTCCCTGTTAGAGTGAGGTGAAGTGTTTGAGCACAAAAAAAGCAACAAACTTTGAGAATAATAGTAATAATTAAAACTGTGTTTATGCACTATGAAATAATTGGCGGCGTTAAGTAAATAATGCGTTAACACAATAATAATGCGTTAACTTGCCCATCCGTAGTTTTAATATTTGGGACATTGTTTCATTTTATTGCAATAGGCTGAAGTAGAAAGCCATAATAACTGGGGATGTCCAAATATTTATTGACTACACCGTCTAACTTTGATGCTAACCTCAATCTCAAAGCAATGATTGGTGGTTTCTTCTTCCATTTTTGTGTTGTTTCAAATATCCTTGCATACTTAACCTACTGGCTCATCAGAACACACTGATGAGTTTGGCAAAAGAAATACTCAAGAAAAGTTTTTGCTATTAACAAACTGCCAGAGTGAATTTGTAGAGGAAACAAAGGCTTCATAGGCTTTAGGACTGTTTTTACAGCTCGTGCCAACATTGCGAAGAGGAATTCTCAAGCAGAGATAAACTTAAAGAACTTCACACACCGCTTCATGCAAGACTGACTACAGATGATACTGACAGATTTATTCCAATTTAAAATGTCCACATCCAGCTCAAAGGTTAGTTACACAAACCAGTGTGTTGTAGGCTGATGTACCTTTACTGTGCTTTTTTTCATTTTTTTTTCATGTGTATCCTGTTTCTGCCTCAGCTGGGGGATAATAGTATTTTGATTATTAATGATGTTGATTGTTGAGATGATACTGATAGGACAGCTGCTTGTATTTAAGTCTCTGATTACATGAATACACAGTTCTTTCTCTGCATTTTGGCCTAAAGTCCACATAAAATTTGTGTTTTAGATCACAAGAAAATTGAGCTTTACAGAAACACTATTCTGGGTGAAGATGTTTTTAATCTTCAGTGTTTTCCCATGGTTAAATAAACCCTCCCAATCAATCTCACTTGCTGTTTGACTTGGACAAAACAGACTTTAGATGGTTGATATTAGGATCTAACTGACATGCCAATGCTTCCCTCATGACATTCAGTTATTTTATGTGATATGCAGTTAATTTTGGCCATTTTTTTTCAAATGTAAACCACTGAATTCAGATCTGGTGTGGATCCAGTTACTGAAATAAGTGTGATATAGCAGAGTGTTGCACAGGCTAGCTTGGTTTAGTACTAGTCTTCTACAGTCTAGGTACTGTATGCTTTAATCACACAAATTCTTAATCTTTAGAGAAATAGAACAATTTTCTGGAAACGTTCACAATAGTGGACCAACTACACTTCACAGGCCATTTAAAAAATGCCACCAGGTGTTTTATGGCCTGCTTTCCATAGTTTGATGTATTCACAAAGGTAGTGGACCCACTGTATTTTTCAAAATAATTCTGTGTGATGATACTGCCTCAGTTCAACATGTGTTTGAAGATACCATGTGTGCCTGACATCACAGTTGGCCTTGAAGGGTCTACTACTTGACCAAAAACAAAAATCTGGGGAAAACTCTACACATGTTTCATGTTTTGGTGTGGTTGGATGCTATGTGTCTTACTCAAAACTGATCACAACATCAGCCTATGCGTGGCCGTTGCTGTTTTGTGTGCACGTCAGGATGATCAGGCTGATTCAGGATTCAATACTGTATTGAAATACATGTTTGATATCATTACACCAGCAGTTTGCACAATCTACCTTACCTTATATTTCTTTATTTTCTTAAAACTTTGAGATATGGCTGCTGTTTCATTTGCAACATGCTGCCACACATTCTCTGTGTACTTCATGTTTCGCATGAAGCATAATCACGTAATATTCTTCTCAAGCCGTTCGACATAAAATTTTTATGACAAATTACAGCTTCCTCTTGGTCTAGCATACTTGTTAGCATCCCTGATGAAAATGCTGCTGTTGTAGACAGTGTGTTTTCAGAAATTTCTGGACAAGACCTAAGAGTCTGTCATTGATCTCAAGTGCAGTGACTGGTGGTGCTGGTTGGACTGGCACCAAAGCACCAGCCTCAATGAGAATCCACACTAAAGATTCTCAGACTACGAGTACTCATCTGGGAACAGATTTCTATGACCTTACCCTTGGACCTTTGATCAGCACTCCCTCTCTGAGCTTTATAAGCTTTATAAATGTGGGACCAGATCCTTCTTGCTTTCACTGAATGCTGATGTAGTTGGGGCAGAACTGGGGCAGTGTGTCAGTGGATTATAAGATAAGTTTTAATGGCTGAAGCTCAGCTGTGTTGATGTTTTCACATTGAATTTACTTCTTTTAGGCAGTTCTCGCTCTTTCCCACGGATGGAGAAACTAGGCGTCGTGCTGTTATGTCAAAACATTGTAAATAGGAATATGAACTCTTATTAACCTTCTACTCAGGTTGTATAAGTCTTCATGAATGTATAAGTCTTGAGAAGCTGTAAAGCTGTGATGCAAGCTGTGATGAAAATTATTTTGAAATTAAAATGGAGTTTTTAATTTCCATTTATCTACATAATCAGTTTTTTTGCCTGAGGACACAAGTCTGCAGAAAGCACAAAAGGTGGACAGCCACTCCTAGCAACAAAAGACACATACACACATACACGCTTATGAATATTTATCAGCCTGAACAGAGCCGAACTCTCCTGCCTTTCACATTGATGTGTGGGTACTCCTGGGTGTTTGTGTGTGTGTGCGAGTGTGTGTGTGTGTGTGTGTGTGTGTGTGTGTGTGTGTGTGATGTTGTGCGCCTTTGTAAACCTCTGGCTTAAAAGATCCATCCGGCTCCCCTGCGACTGCACCAACATGGGGAATAAAGTCAGATAAGGCTTCCAGTCATCCATATTCACCTTGTAGATTTGTGTGTGGGTGTGTGTGTGTGTGTGTGTGTGTGTGTGTGTGTGTGTGTGTGTGTGTGTGGGTGGGTAGGTGTGTGCATGCGTGTGTTTGGGTGTGTGCCCCCATCCTGTCGAAAAATTGCACAGAACTACTACAAGAAGTCTCCTTACTACCTGATCTATCAAATCTCTCTCTCTCTCTCTCTCTCTCTCTCTCTCTCTCTCTCTCTTTATCTTTCTCCCCTTTAACTTGCATGGCAGAACACTGTGACACCATGTCACTGCGAGCTAGGCGAAGCCGACGGCTGCAGCGTGGAGGAGAAATCAGCTTTAGAAGAGACAAGCCCCATGACCAGAATGAGTCAAAAGTGTGTTAGTTTGAGAGTTTAAGTGGGCCAGCAGTTTTTACAGTTTTACAAATTTTTTCAATCTGTTTCATGGCCACGCAGGTTTTTCCCACCCATTTTTAGGTGTGCACTTGCAATTAAGTCTATATTTAGCCCTCAGAGCCTGTAATTTATTGAATGAAAAACATTCAAAATCGGGGCCAAGTACTGATCATTTAAAATCAATCATTTTCGCCATGGACTTGTATGGTAGAATGTTCTGCCACTGTGACGTCACGTCACTCTGTGAACAGAAAGGCTGCGTCCGAAATCGCATACTTCCCTACTATATAGTATGCGAAAAACAGTATGCGAGGCGAGTAGTATGTCCGA
>JBBPCZ010000037.1:7513949-7533679 GCA_037974445.1 Brycinus macrolepidotus
TGTTTTAACGGTAGAGCAGTACGTTCAAATTCAAATGTAGTACCTACTCAAGTAGTATGCGATTTCGGACGCAGCCAAAATTCTGCAGTAATCAGCCGCTAAACAAACACACGGCATTAGGAGAGACGATAAGCCTATCTGGAGTGAGTCAAAAGTGTGTTTGTTTGAGAGTGTAAGTCAGCCAGCTGTTGTTTTGCTCAAGCGGATTTTTTTTCTCTGTTGTTTTAGCCTCGTTTTTAGGAGCGCAAGAATCCTATATTTAACCCTCAGTGCCTGTAATTTAATTAATGAAAAACATTTGGAACTGTTCTTTTGGTTACTAATAAGGAAATTATCCGTTGGGATAAGATAGAGCGTTTTGAAATTAGCTTTCTGTGCCCCCAACCAATGTTTGGGTGCCTCTCTCTCTTTGCAAAAGTTTGGGTTCATGTCACTTCTTGGACAGTGTCCAAAAATTTCTAATTTAATTAGTCATTGAAAAACAAATGTCAAGAGAGAGGGCAAGAGACAGAGAGAGAGAGAGAGAGAGAGAGAGAGAGAGAGAGAGAGAGAGAGAGTGGCTTGAGTGATTGTAGGTTCAAGTCTGTCTGAAGGACAAAAGTTTGGGTAATATGCTCTTTGGTTAAAAGTATTGGCACCCCTCTCATAGTGAAGAAGCATGGGTACCCCTGCCTTTTTGACCAACCATGGTAACCACCTAGCAACACATTTGCAACCACTTAGAACATCATAGTGACCACCTAGCAACACCATAGCAATCACTACAGTTACCTGAGAAACCAGCTGACTGCACCTTAGCAACCACTTAGAAACATCATAACTACCATGTAGCAGCAACCATAGTTACCATAGCAACCACACAATCACACTTCACAGTTTCTTGTTGAAATGCATTCTATTTATTATATTCTTATTACAGCAGAATTTACACCGCTTCTTCTTCAAGGCCGTGTGACATTTTGGCACTATTCTAAAGTCAAAAATGTTTGTTAATATCCGGTGTATTGTGCTTGTAGCAGCTTTTTAATCGGTTGATCAGAGGCCAAGTATTGATCATTTAAAATCAATAATTTTCTCCATTAACTTGTATGGAAGAACATTCAGCCATTGTGACGCCAAATCACTCTGCGAGCTGCAGCACAGGGCAGAAGACAGCCGCTGAAGACACTGCATTAGGAGAGAGCAGCCCCATGACTGGAATGAGTCAAAGTGTGTTAGTTTGAGAGTTTGAGTGAGCCAGCCGTTTTTTGGTCAAACAGACTTTTTTCTCTGCTGTTTTTTCCCCACCCATTTTCAGGCACGCACCTCAGAAAAGAAGCCTGTGTCTAGCCCTAGGCGTCTGTAATTTATTGAATAAAAAACATTTTTAGGTGTTGTTTTGGTTATTAATAAGGAAAGGATCCATTGACTTTAGTTAGAGCAGTTTGAAAGGTCTGTTCTGTCATTTTGCCTCCCCATCCCTCCACCTGTTTTCAGACACTTTATGTGTGCATTTAATGGGGGGTGTTTTAAAGCCCCCTTCTGTGGTTTAGTGGTAAAACACTGAGCTGAGGAGTGTAAGAATTACAGAGCTCCAGGTTCAAGTCTCACTCTGAGCAGAACTTTTTTTCCAATATAAATTTTTATTTTTGTTACAAAACAACCTTTAAGAGGCTGATTTCCCACTTGTGGGACTAATAAAGGTTTATCTTATCTTATCTTATCTAAAGCACAGGTTAGTTATGAAAAGAAACGTCACCATGTTTTACTGTTTTTTGTTTTTGGTTGAGCTGAGCATTCCTCTTTTCTTCAGCTTTAGCCAGCTCGCCCACAAACCCACAATCCACTTAAAGGGGAACTCCACCTGCTTTCCCAAATCCCCCATGATAAAGTGTTTACAGAGGTGTAAACAGAGAGAAAACCTACTGTTTTAACCCACAGTATTTATAAAAACATCTCTTGACCTTGATGATCAAGGCAGGACATGTTTGATACTAAAAATATTATTTAAATGCACTTCTTTGTGTCCCTCAGTTAGGGAGGGGCACTTCAAGCAAAAAAAAAATTAAAAATTCGATATTCACTATCACTGTACCGTTCTTTGTAGATCACCACATCCTCACCACTGGGAGAGAGAGAGAGAGAGAGAGATTAGTTAACTGTAAGAAGGCCTCTTGCAGTAGTGAACCAACTTTTCTCTAGGAGGGACACACACACACACACACACATGGAAAGAGACCCATTCACACTTTTCATCTTTCCCTGACAGAGTTTGCACTGCATCTCATTTTTAAGTTCCATACACAATTGTTTGGCGAGCCTTGGCTTTGCATGTTTTACACACACGTTATACATGATCATCTTCTTTTGTTGTTTAATGACAGTTGGCAAACAGCTCCTAGGTGCATCACCCTCAACTTCTGGCAGTTTAAACCCATCTCTACCTTCAGTGCTATCAATGCCAGCTAAAGTTTGTGTATATTTCAGCATAAATATGACCTAAAACATCTTCCGATTTTCACAATAGCCCTAAAAATAAAAAGGGAACCCAATTAAATAAATGTTTAAATGTTTCTGAAAGTGTTTGTCCAAAAATGGATTTATCCAGATAAATTCTATCCAGACAAACCTCTGTTCTGACCACTTAGAACTTCTAGTTATAAAATCCGATACATTTTACTGTCCTAAATCTCGCACAGATGCATATGGAACTTCATAGCTGATGATAATACTCATCAGTTAACACTTTATTTCTGACACTGGCATACTTGCATTCATTCATTTGGTTTCTAAAAGTGCATAGTACAACCTTTATAAGTAGTGCACCAGATGCAAAGCAGGTTAAAACTCTCGAGACACTATCTGTTAATTGAGGTTGTCTTGATATTGACGAGGCAGGGGGAGCTGCCTTTTTACGCCTTATCCTTTATCCTTATCCCTACCCACTCACCCTCAAGAGGACCTGTTATTTTCTCATTAACAAGTTGTCTGCATTATGTTCAAGAAATAAAACTGCAGGAAAGCAGCTGGGCCACATCATGTCTCCCCTGCTACACTAAAACATTGTGTGTACCGGTGCAAATCAGTCTTGCATGATGCATTGTCAGTGCTGCCTCAACTCATCCATTACTTTTCCAGAGCCAAACAGGGACAAAATTAGTTTCTGTAATGACAATGCAGCTGTTGCACCTCTACATCTGTGGTAATGAAAACATTTAGACGTCTGACCCTCTCAAATCTAAAATCAGTCACTGCCCCCACCTGGGTCCGTCCTAGTTTGGATACCCAGTTGATGATGCTTTAAACCTTGAGCTTCATTTAATCTTACAACAGCTGGGCGGCTGATCATAATCCAGGATCCTTCCTATGTGCTTTAAGTGTTCAAAAAACATCTTTGACTATTGAAAAAAAAATCTGTTTGTAAATCTATCACTTAGCCTACAAATGAAAACATACCTTTCTTAAAGAAAAGAATACTATGCGTCAGGTTACTGACTGACTGAGTTTAAGTACAGGTGCATAACAAGGCTTTGTGGCCATTATAGATAATTATTGATAAATTGGTGAATGACCTTGGCCCTGTTCAGCACTCTGAAAATGATAGAAACTACTGACCTCTGTATACCTTTGCCCATCAGTGACCTCAGTGTAAATAATTTGGAGTCCTTTAAATTCTTGGGAACTACAGTTTCCATCATTTTCACGTGAGGCCCAAATATCATTGCTGTCACACAGAAAGGATGGTCCAAGTTTACTGGGAATAAAATCTTATTAATATGAAATCTGATCCATAATGTGAAACTTAAACATGTTTTTGCTTCTCCTAAGTTTTTTTTTTCATGGCTATATGCATTAACATGCATTAAATCAACAATGTTATAAGCATTTTAAGCATATTGCAGAATGTTGTGGCACAATTTCACCACATAGATTGTTATCGCCTAGTTTGCGACTGTCACTGACAGATATGACTCTGACCTCCCAGCCATTAATGACCTCTACCAGTCTATAGTATTTAAATGAGTTTGCAGGATTGTTATAGAGCCCTCACACCTAGGACACCATCTGTTTCAGATCATTCCCTCTAGCCAATTATTTAAATCCATTCAAACAAAACCAGCAGGCACCTGAAGAATTTATCCCCAGTTTCATATTTCCAGATAATCAAGATCAGCCTACACCCTCTGCCCCCTGCTTTATCATTTAACCACCAGGAATTCACTGAACTTTATCTCTAACATTCATCCTTTTACTTCTACTGCTAACCAAAAATAACCTGTGTAACCGGGTATGGCTGAGACACCCCTTGGGTGTCTTTTGTAGAAGTCAGTAATCAAAACTAGGCATCTGGCTGCATCCTGTCATATTAAAATGGGAGGAGAGGATAATGAGAGTATGCTATGTTCACGCTCACCCTTTTTTTCTGATTGTTGCTTAACAGTTGCAATAATGTATGATGACTGGAGAGACTGATTCATAAATGTGTTGGTTTTCATAACATCTCAGAAACAGTGAATTCCTTATGGACTGTGTGGACTGCTGAGTGAAATTTAACAACGTTTACATGCTATATTTGACTCAAAATATCAAGGAAAATTTGGGCTCTTTACGTTTGTCAACTGCATGCATAAATGTATGCACTGTTCTTGTGAAGGCATATCATGTGCACTGAGACAAATTCCACGTATATGACATAGAATTCAATTCGGATTTTAATAAGGTATATTTTGGGACAATAACGAATTACAAATTTATGTGCAGGTTAAAATGTTGCTGTATACAGCAGATGCCCTTTGAATATTAATCCCAGCAAAATATTACATATAATTTTCAACCTTGGCTGAATTAAAAAAAATAATAATAATACAAGGTATGCTTTGGGAAGTGGAGACAGTAAAGGTGGAGGTTCTGTTGGTGTCTTTGCATTCTGCTCATGTTAGCCTCGGTGTATGGCACTATTTTTTGACGGTGCTTCCAAATTGTTCGTGATCTGTCTGTCAATCTTTGGCTACCTGGTAGATAATTAACGGTGAAAATATTGCCACACTGTAAAGTGCTGGGAGCGTTTTCTTGGAGACGCAGAGTGCAGCACACACCTCGCAAGACGCCGAGGGAAACACGCGAGACATCAAGTGCAGCTCGCGCACCCCACCCCCTGCCCCACCCCCCAGGAAAACACTTCGCTACAGTTATAACACCCCCCTGTTCTGGTCCCGCCCCCATATTAAAAATGTTTCCGACACCCCTGTTCAGATGTCATGTTGACTGCTGCTGGATGCTGCTTTGCAAGACTGCTTTTCATGTGACGAGAAATATCGTCACATTTTAATATCGCGAGATGTCGTGGCACGAGATCTTGTCACACCCCTAATATATACACATATACACACACACATATATATGTCTAATATATGTATACACACACACTTACAAAACAGTATGTTGCTTGTTTTGTATTATAAAATTTTATATATAACATACACATACACACACACACAATGTTGTGTATGTTGTGTATTTTTTGCATGTTTGAGTGTGTGAACATGTGTGTGTGAGAGACACAGATGGAGGGGAGGAGAGATTATGGAGTCCAGATGTCAGGAATGCCGAGGGTGTGTCATGGTTCCCGATAAGGACAGAGACAGAACAGAGCAGTTGGCGGATGAGGAGATCATAAAACCATATTGCCGCTTGTTATTATAACTCTGATAGCTCTTTATAATGTTGCTTATGAACGCTAAGCTTATTAAAACTGCCACAGTCTACTGAAACAGCGCCATAGCATGCTGCCTTTACTTTCTCTAGGATTATCTTGTAATTGCATTATGAATAAACCAGTCATCTATGCCAACTCCTGTACGGTGTGATGATTGAAGGGCAGATTTGCTGAAGCATGTCGTACAATAAGAGTAGATCCATTATAGTAATAGGATCAGTGATTTGGTCATGACTAATTCATTGCTGAACACAAACTACAATTCTGGACACGAGCAGATTAAGATGTTTTTTCTGAAAATATTGAATGCTATTGAAGTAAATCAGGCCTGAAGTTGCAACTTGTGTGGCATGTGATCAGTGATTACACTCTTGAAAATAAAGTTTCTCAGCTTGGACATAAAATTCTATAAATAAATCTTGCACAGAACCTTTAAAAAATATTATTCACACTTGCAAACGTTTCCTCGAAGAACCATCCACTGAAAGGTTCTTCAGGGAACCAAAAAAATGATTATTCTAGTTCATTAACAGATCCATTCTATAAAACCATTTTTAAGAAGGCGCTCAAAATCAAAATTGAAATTGAAAATATTAATCAAATTTCACATACAGAAAATATCAGTTTCTTGAAAAGTAATGTATTTTAAATGCAAATACGTTCAAATATTAGGGAATGAATGAAAAAATAAATAAGTTAAATAAATAAGAAAACAAGTAAGTAAGTAAGTAAATAAATAAATAAAGATCCATTCTAATTGAATTTCCGTGCCCAGCTGACAGCCCCACATGACAGAAGTGTGCCAGATCGCTTTACTAGCCATAATGGCAGTCCATCGCTGAGTCCTTTAGCTTCAGCACAACAGTACTGCATGCACTTCTGATTCAGTAAAACAGGTTGAAGAGGCAGATGGGCGCGCAGAGTGTGTGAGTGTTACGCTAAGCTTGCTATTCGAGTGTAATCAACACTTTTCAAACACTCCCAGAAGTTCCTGGATCTTATTAATCACATTGCATTGGGCTAAACATTCCTACCATGAAAAAAAAAGGCTGTTGTCCTTAGGCAAGGTGTCTGCGACAACCCCCTCGACTAATGGGGATAGAATCTTCTCTTTGTGCTCTAAGTATCTGTGTGTGTGTGTGTGTGTATGTGTGTTGTGTATATTAGACTGTAATCTAATCACATTCCCCTGATGTTATTTCCTAGTAGGCTGGGGCACAGGGACTTTCTCCTCATGCTCTGATGAATAAAACAAGGAATTCATAAACTGCCCCACAAGAACACAGGCCTATTCTTGTACAGTATAAAAAAAAAAGAAATGACTAGTGTAGGAGGGAAATCTGGGATGGAAATGTTACAGAATAAAGTGTCATGAATAATAGAATAGGTTTTTGAAAAATTCATCATTACCCAACTGGTTTGAAGGTCACTGCGTGTCGAGAGCATGGACCCTGGGAAGGGGATTCACATTAAAGCTAAAAAAAATGATTGATTACTACTCTCTGAACACTGTTTAGGCTTTCTGAAAAAAAACGAGAGAGAAGTCATGTCAGAGGTCAACACAAAGTGAATTTCATTAAAGTTGTATTATGTTGCACAATCTGCTCTCTGTAGTGCAAATGCACAAATTGCAATGAAATATTTTTTGGGGCCAGATAGCGATGGGGATTTTACTTCTTTTTTTTTTTTTTGGAAAATCACAGCTTATAAATTCTTAAGGTGGACATTCTGCATGATTATGTTAGCAACTGTAAAGGGGGTTTATACCCCTTGTAGAAGCTTCAATAGCACTGCTGAGGACAGTGTTCAGACAGGACAGCACTTGGGAGACTAGGGGTCTGTTATAGCGAAGCACAATAGCTGTACGACTCGTTTATTTAATGAGTCCGCCATGCAGACTATTAAGTTTTTATTCTCATCAGCCTCCCTTATAAGGGCTATTATCATGGGCCTTCCCTCAGTCTTTGTTGAGTCCACATAATTCATGCTACATTGAATCAGTGAATATTAACATGTAGATGAGAGCTGTGCTCAGAGTCTCAGTGGTGCTACATGCAGTGCAGTTCTTCTCGAGCTGAAATCATGACGCGGGGGAGTATCATACATGGGTAGGTCTTTTTCAATTAGGCCATACCACGACTGGTGTGGATAATTTCTCTATGCAAGTTTGTGCAATTGCACAGTCATTAGTAATTAGCTGCATTCTTGACATTATATAAGACTTATGAAATTGTTTTGGATTGCTTAGGGTCTACGGAGGGTCAGGCCTGAAAATTAAAAGTAAAACCAAGCAGCTTCAGCTTCAGCTTTATTGCCCTTCGAAGGGAAATTAAATTTGATGCGAAATTCAGCTGAGCAGTCGACACCTTCTACAACAACAGTAACCGCAACTTGACAGCACAAACACAGTCTAAACAAGTTCCAACACATCCACAAACAAAACAATATCAAATTTAAAATGTTTGATTTGGTTGTATTACATGAATTTACCAAAAACCGTTGTTTTCATACGTTTGAACGTGATCCGTATCTATTAAGAACATAACTGGGACTTAAGAGCCCTTCTTTAATGAAATGAGATGTGTACATTTTGGTATAAGTAAATCATGATTGCTGGAACCATAATGGTAAGTGGGCATTTGATCCATGAACCATAACTTTGTACCACTGAAAGTAAGATTTAGTCACTGAACCCGCTGTTCCACTAGAATGCTTTAGCCAGCGTTGTTTGGGCTGAGAGATATGGGGGGTTGGGGCGGGGGTCTAGAACATGCAGGGTGGGATACAGAATTGAGCACTGCTGCAGGCAATTGAGATAGTAGGTGCAGTTGGGGTTGTGACTGTTCACAACACAGGTGTTGAAATCCAGGTGAGTGGCTGAGTTCAGCACCATGGACAGTTTTCTGCTGCCTCTAGAGGGCTGGAAGCTACAATCCTTATGTGGCCCAGGGCCTAGCCTCAGCAACAGTACACTGACAATTTCAGCAGCCACCCTTGATTGTAGCGGTTGTGTTGCTACCTGAACGGGGAATTTGAACACTTTAAATGTTGCATTAGTGCTTCAGGTCTTTGTTTTACCTTGCTCACACTTGTGAGAAAAGGAGCAGACACAAGGCACCCTCAGCTAATACAGTCTTTATTTAACTCAGCGTCCTGTCTTGATGTTTATGATGTAGCCAAACTTTGTATCACCAAAAAATCATCACAAATATATCAGGATTATTTGATACATTGACCATCCCTAAGTTGTATCATTGAATTTTTTGAGAAATTTTCATTTGGATTAACTGCCAAGGTGATTTTAAGGCCTGCTTTGACTGAGTCTGTGCCAGAGAAGAGAAGAGAGTGTCTCTATTCCTTTATGACAGGATTCAGCTTAGGAGTGCAAAGTAGCCCATCTAGGGCACAGAGCATTATTTTCTAGAGATGACTTCAGTGCACTCTCCCTAGTGTGTGCACCGCGTTGAACACTTTGAAGTAACGTGTGGTTCTCTGCATACAGACGACCCGCATTTGATGATCCCTGTATGTGGCAGAATGCGGTTTTCTATTGAACTCTAATGTCTCAATGGTGGAATCAGTCATGCAAGAATATTACTTTCATTTGATGCTGGGGAACTTTCATGTTAGCATTCAGAATGCACCTGGTTTAACTTGCCTTGGGGCCAGTAAGCTTTTATGATCTTTTTGTTTGTTTTACGGCTTTATGGGTAATATGCGTTAAATGCATTGTAAGAATATCTGGGAAAAACAATGTGCTACTATGGTTTTATTG
The DNA here is from genome assembly GCA_037974445.1 of Brycinus macrolepidotus. NCBI lineage: Eukaryota > Metazoa > Chordata > Actinopteri > Characiformes > Alestidae > Brycinus > Brycinus macrolepidotus. Next base: position 7,523,420 of record JBBPCZ010000037.1, read on the forward strand.
CTAGCTTCATAAACATTTCATGAATATGAGTGGTGCTGAAAGACCCATTTTAAGTCATTATTAATGCCATCTGAATTATAAGGTGGTTAGAGAAGTTAACTTCCGCGGCCAGACAATAAGGCAGATACGACATTACAATACAATTCGACATTACAATAGAATATGACATTTTCATGACATTCAGGGTGTATCATGGTATTTCTGAAGTTTGTGGACAAATTGGAGCAAACAAATGCACAAGCAAAACAGCAGCACCACATTTAGGCAAGGTTATGAAAACTATCATTATAATATTTTTCAGTGTTTTCAAAGAATTCAGTATTTGCAAAGAATAAACTACTTAGAAGAAACGGTTGTTAATGACAACTCACAAATGGCATAAGGGCTGATAATGAAGCAATTTTTTACTGTACAGTTAGTGCAGTTACTATATACTGGCTGTTCACAGGTTCTCCATAATTGGTCAGTTTTTTTAAGCAGTTGTGCAGTGTTTTGGAAGTACAAACAGTAAAAGATTCTGAATCAAAACCTGAATCTTCTAGTACAGAGTTCAGGTCACAGTGCAGGCGATTTTTTGCGGAATGCGGATTTTTTTGTCTCACTAAGAGAACACACTGCTCTGTGTTAATGACAGAGTGTGCAGCCTACATAGGTACGGAGCTTTGCACCAATTTGTAGATTCTGATTGCTATCAAATACACTTATTAAATGCCATGATAAACAGAATGTTAAAATGACTTGAGACATGAACATCCAAGTAAACTGCATTTAAGTGCACACATGGGTTAAAGATGGCAGACCAAGGAAGGGCAAAACTTTTTGAAGAGCTGGATAAGATAATTCATTGCATTTATCATGGATAGCTAAACTTTTCAAGCAACAGAGAGGATTGTTACAGTCACAGCACACTACACGAGTGATGGGAAATTAATAATAAAGCTCATGAGTGAGCGATTGGCTGATGTGCTGAAAGAGGCTCCCACTGAATGAAAAAGTCCATTCCTGCCACAACTGATAACGCAAGAAGCGTCGATGTATTGGCAAGAGTTTTTGTCAAACTGGATTTTTTTAAATCAAGTAATACTTTTCTTTTTTGAAAATGCTTTTGTCTTGTGTTTTATACATCTTCTATTAAGTACAAGTTCAAGTTTATTTATATAGCACATTATCATACACAAAAGGTGTATTTTACAGAAATAGGATGCAAAATAAAATAAAATAGAATAAAATAATAGAAAAGAAAATCAAAAGTGCAACAGAAGTACAGTTTTTTAAAGAATGTATGTAAATGTGTGTTTAATTAAAACATCTGTTGCTTAAAGTTGGTTCCATTTTTTTCCCCAAGCTGAACTGTGATACAAACTGGAGCTCAGAAACTGAAGACCCAACCAAACCATGAAAAGGGGGAACCATTACACCCCTGTACCAATGAAACTCAAAAACTTGTGGTGTGATGTAATTTATTGCAACAATGATAACATGTCATCATGTTGCCCATCCCTAGGTGGCAATACCATGGTGAGTAGGAGTTCTGAATTCCGCACGTTGAATTTGTATTGTATGATTGTGCCCTCTGGGATAAATGACATATAAACCATTAATATGTTTCCCTACACTTTTGACACATGGGTTTTTTAGTGCTAACATCAGTTGCTCTCATGAAAGCAGCCTGAGCAAGCCTTGCAACATAGGGAAAAAGTATTAGAAAAAAATGATGCAGGTCTCTAAAACCAGACCTGGAACAAATTAATGAATAACTTCCATGCGCCATAGCTCCTTAGTACTTAATATGTTAATATGCTTATTGAAGAAGCGTGTAATCCTGAAGTGCTGTTCCAAACATTTTCAGTCACTTAAGCTCGATCACCGACTGCTCAAGTCTTGGGATTAGTACTTTATGTTTTGATGGAATTAGTTGGTGATTTGACCGATTTAGAAGTAAAGGCTTTGCATATGTGCTCTTATTTCATAATGCCATAATACCGTAATTCCTCAAGAATGACCTTTCGTGTTCTATTGCAAATATTGCAAACCATATTTGATATTGCTTTTTTTTTTATTATTTTATGATTAAATTGTCTTGCTCCAAGGTTTGAGGAGGTGATGTAACCTTATGAAAAGTTTAGATGTAGCACAGGTGTTCTTTTAAAATCAGGTCGTTCCAGCCGCAACAAGCGACATAAAACCTGTCTCAGGCGGTGTAATGAGACCTTAAGAAGGAGTAGCCTGAATCTACATGAACACGGTTAAAAAAAAAATGAAAATGAAAAAATTGTAACTTGCTCTGGTCAACCACAGTATTGCAGAATGAAACACAATAGCTGTGGTGGCTTCGGCTCTGTGGGAGATTGTTTTTTTTTCTTGCTCCCTGCTGAAGCACTGTTGTTCATGATCAGTTTCTTTGTTATCTGTGAGCCAGATTCGGCCAGATTGAAAATAAATTGTTCCAGCCTCAATGAGACATTTCACACTAGCTGCTGTTGCCTCTGATGGCACCATGTTACCTTCAGAAGAGCTTATAGTGTCCCTGAGTTTAATTGGCTTTTTTGTGGTGTGCTGTAAAACCCTCTCTCAATTCTAACGACCCGCACAGAGGCACTGGATTTGAGAGTAACTAACATAAACTAACAGAGGATGGAGTGCCCTCTCTGATTCAACCTTGGTTGAAGTATGGGGCCAAGCTTTGTTGTCCACGCCTGGTCACTCTGTCTCGAGCTTACAAAAGCAGGAATTAAAGAACCACCTTGGAAATGTCACTAATGGAGTCATAAATTTGTCACGTATCTTGTAAATGATGTAAAAGACCCGAAACCATAGAAAACATACACTACCTAAGGGCACAACTCAGGAGATGCTTTAACTTTAAATGCGTGTTTATAGATTAACTGTAAATATATAGGAGGGGTTTCAGCAAAACTGTGAAAATATAAATCTTCATACACTGGCATCTATTGTGGAACTCTTCTGTAAGGATTGTGGTTAGGTATGTGGAGCTGTCCAATGATGTTGCGTTAGCGGCAGTTGGAAAAGATTGTGGCTTGCATAATGTGTCTCAAAGGATGCACATGCTAGCCGATATATATATATATATATATATATATAAACTAAGTAGGCTATATAAATGGTTTAACAAAATGGTTTTAGGCTGTAATCTGATTCTGGCACCCTGAACTGAAATTAAATTAAAATGTGAGGTGCGTAGAGATTGCCACCCTATATTGAACCTATATTAGTGTCAATATACTGTATACGGTAAGTGTGACTGGGAAAATGCTGTTGACAGATCTCTTAAAGCAAGTTCAACAGTAGCAAGTGGTGTTGGCTATAGCGCTAATTTAGCTAGTCAGTAATGTTAAAAGAAATGAACTAGCACTAGCCTTGATTGCACAGTAAAAATCTACACCTGGGGCCTGTCTCATGAAGGACATTCAGAAAAGGTTCCCAACTAAGTTTCAGGACAAATGTAAAAAAGTGCTATCAGAGGGGTCCACCTCCTTCAGAATGCTGTCTCTGATTGGTCAGATATTTGGTCATGATTGTTGCAAGAGCGAGATCAAGAGCAAGATGCAAAATCCCAAAGTTGACATGCCCTGGAGTGGGTTAGGTGTACAGCATAAGTGGCCTTGGTGAAGTATCCTGGTACAAAATCATCCACTGCGATGACACAGAAAATCCAGGGTTAGGCTTAGGTTTGAAGTTGGCAAAAAAAAAAAAGAAATCCTGCCTTTTGAGCTAGGCCTCTGATCTTTCTTCACAGCGTTCCTTTTCACACACATACAAAATATAAATCATTTAAAAGTAATAGCACTCTAAATGTAGGTGTTTGTGTGTTACAGTTTTTCATGAAGTGGAATGGGATTTTTGCCAAGTCTGTAAAGCTTTTCCAACCTCATAATAAATGCTACAAAAGAACATGGAGCATGGATAGGTCAATTAGCTCTATGATTGTACAGAAATGGTCTTACATTGCATTTGGTATGGCCACAAGGCTTTTATTCCCTCAATAGAAACGGAACATATATTTCTATTAAAAGCCAACATTGTGGTCACCTCCTAGATGAGAACCAAAATAGATGCTTTCTTTGTATTCCACTGAAATCCATGATCATGGTTTTATGTTTACCCCCATCATTAAAGGGATAGTAGCACTTCCTTGACAGCGTTTGATAAGGCCGTAGTAATTGTGCATTCTGTTGCTTCTCAGTTTTCGCAGTGTAGATGTGTTGATTAGCAGGAAAGGAGCCTTTCCCCCTTGGTGAATTGTATCGTCTTTTCCGTCTCACACTCTTCATCTTGAGTGTGCTTGCAGAGCAATACTTATTCATGCAAGCCATGAAGCACAGACAGCGGAGACAAAGCACTCTTTGTAACTCCACCGCAATTCCTGTTGGGCTACTGCAGACCAATTATGGTGAGACGATGGGCAACTGAGAGCAAGAGATTTAAATGTCTAATCTGAATGTTTTGAATTTTGTAAGCAGATACCCGTCTGTCTGTATGATAATGAATAATTATGTGTTTGCTTAATATGCAATGTTTGAACACGATACTGAAAGCCCCCCCTCCCACCCACTTCTATGCAATTACATAGTCTGAGAGTGGCGCCTATTTTTGAAGACAAATAAACAATGAAATTGACTAAGCAAACTTCTTTTCAGTGCAGGAAATTACAGAAGCTGTTGGAGACACAGAAAAAAAGATGTGTGTGAGTGCAGCGGAGTTTCTTTCACAGAATTCTCAATCCACTTCATTTGCATTCAAGGTTTTGCCAGTTTAGATAAATTATGGTTTTCTTTCTGAAATGACAGACGGTGCATGGGGCCGGTGTGAATGAAATGGATAATGGGTGGAATTGCTCTGTCAATCAAGGGACAATTTCAGGCTTGGCTGTATTTTTCCAATTTCGCGCGCGATTCCATGGAAGTGAGCATGTCTCATTATTTGGTGTATTGAAAATGGTGCAGTTTTATGTTGCATGAGCCTTTCATTACACCTGACGTAAACCTACATAAACACTTTTAAATACTTATTTCAGTGTGCACCGGTTCTCATCGAGGCTGCTTTGTTAATTTTAATGTTATGACTAGTGAATAAGCCTTCATAAATGTCTTTATTTGTTCATGTCAGTTGTCATGAAATATTTATGTAGGTGTCATGTAGTCTACTGACCTTCAGTGAAGTATTACTTCTTAGCTAGCTATCTTATTGGTATAGTTTAATTGAAATGCTTTATGTTTAAGCTGTTGTGTGATTTCTCAGGGTAGATTTATTTTACTTATATCCGATTTTTTACAGTGTATCAGAACACAGATCAGAGGGCCGTCTCCACTAGCCAATGAATAGTCCATTAGCAGCTGGTGGCTTAGTGGTTGCCCCTGTGATCAGAAGGCCATGGGTTTGAATCCCAGGACTGCTAGTGGCACCACTGAGGTATCGTCCCCACACACTGCTCCCCGGGCGCCTCCCTGTTGGTGGCAGCCCACTGCATCACTGAATGGATTAAATGCAGAGAAACTATTTCACACTGTGTGCTGTGGTGTGGTGTGTTCAGGCATGAATATAAGGGTCCACTTTACTTAATTAATACTGAATCTGTCCATGTAAAGGGGGCATTTGGCTGACACTGTTGTCCAGAGCGACTTACAGTCATTAGTTACAGGGACAGCCCCCCTGGAGCAACTAAGGCTTAAGTGTCTTGCTCAAGGACACAATGGTAGAAAGTAGGGGGTTCGAACCAGCGACTTTGTGGTCCTGGGGTTCACAGGCAAGTGTTTTACCCACTATGCTACTACCACCCTACTACATGTAGACCAGAGGTGCCCAAACCTCGTCCTGGAGGGCCAGTGTCCGGCACATTGTGGTGATTTCCATACTCAGAAACACCTGGTTCAGCTGACCTGTTAATTTCCAGGTCTAGTGAGTGTGTTTGAGGAGGGGAACTACAAACCTGTGCTGGACACTGGCCCTCCAGGACACCGGCCCTGATGTAGACTAACAAAGGTTTATGCAAAACAGTCTCGGTGCGTTATATGTATCCCTGTTGTCCACAGTATCCAAACAACAGGAGTTTCTATTAAATGTAAGGTTTGTGATGTAACCTTGAGTCAGGATGAGGTCAAAACTTGGTGAACAGTTTTTGGCTAGTTCTCACTTCATTCTTTACTCATTTTATTTCCTTGAGCCCCTGGATTTGGGCAGTGTGTTGATAAGTACAGACGGTTGCTCATGTTATGACAAGGGCAGAGTGAGAACTCGCGTAAGTACATAACTGAATACTAATAATGTTCATTTAGGAGTCTAGACGCAATGCCAAGCCAGGTCAGCTAATTCAGATGCATAAATGTCAAGTTTTTTCCTTCTCTCTCTTTTTTTCAAATCCCACTATAACTGACCTTCGAATCCACTGTTGAGAGCTAAATTACATTTATGCAGTTTTGAATGACAAATGTTGATGTGCATTTACATATATATGTGCCATAAATGATAAATGGTGTGTGTGTGTGTGTGTGTGTGTGTGTGTGTGTGTGTGTGTGTGTGTGAGTGTGTGGTGTGTGTGTGTGTGTGTGTGTGTATATATACTGGATATTCTAGTGTATATTAGAAACTCACATTATTAAAGCCATTTTATAACCATTATAGGCCCGCCCCTATGTACTTTCACATTATATTATTTCATTGTGTGTTCATTATTTTTCACCCTTTCCAAATGATAATGTTTTTCAAGCACATTAACGAAATTTGCAGAAGATCAGACTTCTCCCATTACCTTGCTATGCTATTAGGACAGCTCACTGCTCGTTTTCTATCATGTGTGACAGGGGATTGGGGCAGTACTAGGTGCAGCATGGCCTCAGTTGTTCAGCAGTATAATTTCATTTAGATTCACAAAGACACTGCTGTTGAGTTAGATCCTCCTTTTGATTCTCACAGATGTGCTTCTTCCTGAAGATTTGTCTTAAAGAAGCTACGTGGGATATGTTCAGAAAATGAGGTGAAAATTCAGATGAAAAAGTTAACCTGTTTAGAAATCAGTGATTGGATATTTTTTTTATATTATATTTTATATTGCTTTTTGTCTTTTTGTCTCTGCGTGACTATTTTTGTTGCATAAGCAGTTTCCTCTGGGATCAATGAAGTTTTCTGATTCTGATTCTGAGTCATGATTTTGGCATGCCACTGGAAGGACAGCTTCAAATTCATTCTGTTTAGTATCTGTTAAAGAAAGAAATACCAATCAGATAACTGTCTGTTCAGTTAAAAGTTTGAAATTTGAAAAGGAACTATCTCAAAGTGGTGGATATTGAGACTAGAGCAGTGCATGTACTACATAACATGCTGAAGTGATTTGAAGTGGCTGTTTCTGTTCCATTAACTACATTCATCTATTAGGGTTACACAATAAATTTGTTTTTTGTTATCACAGTATTAGCTTTTATAATACTCCAGAAGGCTGCTGTCCACAAAATAAGACCTTTAATAAACCATCAAAATTTTCATTTACCAACCAGAGATGTTCTCAGGAATATAGGCATTCAATGTAAGCCGAGAAACAATTTAGCTCAACATTATAGTGGCCAGTCTTTAGTCTTTTTACAACACGGCTTTCAGTATATTTCAAGGCACATCACAATCGCTGTATGTAGCAGAGGATTCATATTGTGCAATTCTATTAACCCTGTATCTTTTCATTTATTCTGTGCAGCACAGATGTCAGCATTAATATGTAACGTGAACCCTCCGGACAGACACGACCAAGACAAAGCATACAGAACAGACAGCCGATGGTGCAGCACCTGGCTAAGGCTAGTTTGGATGAATGGCGTTGTACAGGGAACGCTCTTTGTTTTTTCCGATCGGAAGATGTACTGTGTATCTTGATTGGTTGGATTATAGAGTGCATCGGGGGCGGATAGCGCCGGCGGCTCTACCTCTGTGTAGCCTTGCTCGGAAGATCACAGAGCTTAAGCAGAACTGTAGGAGTACTTTGCGTTTAGCTCGACAGGAACAGGTTAGAGTGCCCTCAGGACAGCTAGCAGACCATGACTGTAGAGTTAGTTCTTTTGTATCATGTACATCAGGGCTTTGTCAGAGCAAGTTTGGTCCAAAGGTGCTTATTCTTCTTGAACCACTGTTTTTGATTAACCTTCAGGCTTTTGTGCTATGGTGCAGCCATTTATAGTAAATGATGGCTCTCTTGAGCAGGGGATCCTTCATGCTGAAGGGAAATCATCCTCTATTAGTTATAAGCGCTTTCCACTTTCTGAGGTGACGGATGCCATCCTGGGAATGTGTGAAATGACCAGTTTGGATGTCAGATTTCGAGCGGTAATGAGCTGAGTGGAAGGTTATTTTTATAGCAGTGATGAGAACTTTCCCTCTGTGTCTCTGTTTGGGTGGCTTTTATATGTCAATATTCAGTATAATTAGAATTTTTCACGGTTGCTGTACATATAACAATGTGGTGTATTTATAGATATATTTTTCACATTTTCCACTTTAGAAGTAAACCGATTTCGGTGATTACAGCGGCTTATTATTCTGAGATGTCTTGTCACTTTTAATATTTAAGAACTGAATATTTTATAATATATATGATATTTTACCTCAGTTGAAGTGAAGTAATATCATACAGCCGGCTGAGGGATATGGTGAAACTGACAGTGCAAGGGGTGAAAGAGGTGCAAGAGAAGTATGACGAGGGGACTAATGTCCATACTAGTGTAACAGCTAACAGCTGATGGCTAACTCCAAGAGAGCGACTGTTCCTTCCTCTCTTAGATCTGTTCCTTCGACCACAAACTGAAACAAAACTTGATTCTGTTCAGTACACAGCACAACGTGAAAGACTATGTTTTTACTGTGACTCATCCATTAACCTAAAAGGGTTAACGTTAGGATGTTTTGCACTGTTAGGGTGGTAGTAGCCTAGTGGGTAAAACACTTGCCTGTGAACCTGATAACCACAAAGTTGTAGGTTCAAACCCCCCCCCCCCACACACACACTTTCTACCATTGTGTCCTTGAGCAAAACACTTAACCCTCAGTTGCTTGTAATGATTGTAAGTCGCTCTGGATAAGGATACAAAGCGATGAAGTGTTTCAGGTGCTGTTTTGTCCCATTCTTCCTGCAAACACGGCTTATGGTGTGCAACAGTATGAGGTCGTCTCATGATTCTCCACACATTCTCTGTTGGGGACAGGTCAGGACTGGAGGCAGGCCAGTGCAGTACCTGTACCCTCTTCGTCTGCAGCCATGCCTTTGTAATGTGTGCAGAGTGTGGTTTTGCATTGTCTTTTTGAAAATGCATGGACGTCCCTGGAAAAGATGTTGTCTTGAAGGCAGCGTATGTTCTACTTTTCTGCATTAATGCTGCCATCACAGAAGTATAAATTACCTTTGCCAATAACACTGACACAGCCGCATACCATGACAGACACTGGGTTTTGGACTTGTTGCTGATAAGAGTTTGGATGGTCCTTTTCATTGTTCCAGAGCACACTGCGTCAGTTTCTTTTAAAAAGATCTGGAATACTGAGTCGTCTGGCCACAGTAGATGTTTCCACTGTGTGATGGTCCATCCCAGAGAAGTCTATGCCACTTCTGGACATGGTTAACATAAAGCTTCTTTTTTGCACAATAAAGTTTTAAGAGGCATTTGTGAATGTAACTGATTGTATTACAGCACTTGACAAAGGTCTGCCAAAAGAATCTCTTGCCCATGTGGTTATTTCAGCTATTGATGAATGACGGTTCTTGATGCAGTAGCGTCTGAGGGATTGGAGATCAGGGGTGTTCAGCTTACGTTTGCGCCCTTGCCCTTTACGCACTGAAATTCCTCCTTGAATCGTTTAATGATATTATGCACTGTAGAGGGAGAAATATGCAAATCCCTTCCAATCTGTCATTGAGGAAAATTGTTTTTAAGCATTTCAATAATTTTCTCACACATTTGTTGATAAGCTGGAAATCCTCTGCCGATCTTTGCTTCTCAAAAGGAGCAGCTTTTCATGGAGACTGCTTTTGTACCAAATCATAATTACAGTCACATAACACCATTATTTATTTTTTGTAACCTTATTACTAGCCCTAAATTTAAGAATAACAGTGTTTTTTTCTTCTTCTTCTTCCATTGCCATCTAAACCTTTTCTGATTTTTCTGATTTAGAAATATTTCCAGATTCCGAATTTTTCCAGATTTTTAACTTAAAATTTACTTATTGTTTATAATGTTTGCATAGTCAAAAAGGAGCGGTTCAGGA
>JBBPCZ010000037.1:7533779-7560504 GCA_037974445.1 Brycinus macrolepidotus
ATACATTTCACTGTGTGTTGTACTTGTATGACTATGCATGTGACAAATAAAGAATCTTGAATCTTGAATCTTGAAATCTTGATTTGGGGTTCTTCCTAATAACAGATGCAGTACTGTAGACGTTTGTATGTGTGTGAGTGTAAATCATCTTATGCTAGTAACAATCCAACAGAGTGCTAATTTAGTCCTAGCTAGAGAGGTCCAAAAACCAACTAAACCAGTCTTCATTTATTTAATTACGACAAAGCAATGGATACAGCATGTATGAGCTGTTCAATGAATCCATGAAAAACCTTTTAGGTTTTATATTTTGTTTTTTTTTATTTCATTATTTTATCAGACATGGTAGTTTTATTACTATTAGTAGCAGTAGTAGCAGCAGCAGTAGTAGCAGTAGTAGTATGACAGAACAAGGTTGTACTTAAATGTAAGTGGACATCCACCATAGACTGTGGGTGGACTTAAATGTCCCTAATGGGTTTCTTATATCCTGCACTATACACACTTGCCTGACACAAACACGAAGTGTCATTCTCTTTATGCAGAATAACAATAGAGAGATCTATACTGAGTCTCTGTAGCCTTCAACATAACTTGTGCTGGTCAGGAACTCAAACCTTTTTCACAGTTTATCATTAAGGCACGTTTCATAGAATTTGTACAGTGGTAACCCGGCTTAATAGAAATCAATACAAATGGACTGTTTAATGCAGGCTTTGATCTAGCATATGGTGAGTCTGAGAAAGGGATGTCCCACTGTGGAGATATGTAGCTGGACTGCTGGAGCAATATGCGGAAAGATACAAAGCAGAGATTATGGGCATGCTGGTTGCTGTTATTAAAGAGGTTTTTAATTTGGAATGAGAAATGCCATATTAAAGACTAATAATCTCTAATTGAAGATGATTTCATTTCTGCTGGCGATACAGCAGCCACTTAGCTGGGAACATCAGTGGGAGGTGCAGGAATTGAATAGATTAATCCAAACTGAGTGTGAGGGAGAGAGAGAAACAAAATAAGAGCCGCTACAATCTTCATATCTAATTGAGGATCGCTATCACGCTATTAATGCCAGTGAGCCTTTTATTATGCAACCACCCAACAATTCGTACTGGATTTTTGATCTTATCTGTGTTGGGCTCCAAACCGGTGTATAGAAATGAAGTTCTGCAGGCAAGAGCTGAACTGTTTCTGTTTTTTACTGCCTGAACTTTTTTAGCATCGGTCTCTCATTCACTCTCAGTTAATGGATTGTACTTGTCTTGGTACTGTCCAATAACATTCTCTGTTCACCATCTAACGTGTAATATTAGAGGCTCTTAATCTCTGTCTCTGAGTCTCTGAGAGGTGTTTTGATGCAGTGTATTTGCCTGGATTGGCATTTGATTCCCTCATGCATAGCTGCTGATTGCAACATTAAAGCTTGCTGTCAGCGTGAAAATGTCAGATTTTCAACATCAGATAGAGCAATGAACGAGGCCTAGGGTGTTTTTTTTGGTAAGCATTGCTCTCTTACTTTCAGCATTCCCAGTGGACCTTCACTTCCTTGATCTTCTCACTGCAGCCTATCTTTATACATAGTGGGTAGCTTTGTCCCTGAGATCTTTTGCCGCCCATAATTGATTGTTTGCTTTCAGTTGCACTGCCAAGCACTAGAATGTTCCAGGAATAGCTGTTTTTATGCTGAACTAATCAAAACAATTACACTTGATTACAGGTGGAGGTCAGTTAGCTTGGTGTGCAGTGGAGAAGGTGATTAGTTCCACCTGACTGAGTTTACAGGTAGCTTTTTAGAAGGGGGTTGATCCTTTATCCATCTCAGTTTTTCTGGGTTTTTTTTTTTTTTTTCTAAACGGTTGCTATCGCTTGGGTGTTATAAGTTACATTTAGTAAATATAGCTGGGAGAATTGTTTTTGTGTGTGTGTTTCTTCATTACAGGCTGCAAAAGAACGACATTTGAATATTTAGAAGGGGGTGATTCTTTTATGTACCCACTACATTTTATATCAGATAATGTACAGGTCCCATGCCGTGGTCAGCATTTAAATAGAAATGCATACAATGAATGCACAGTCATTAGAATAAGAGATCATTAATATGCCACGGATGACATGAGAGTCCAAAGAGTATGATTTGATTAACACTGATTACCATACTGGGTATAGTATGGGAATCAGTTTGGTTTGTGTACAGACATGCAGCCTGCACTGAACCTCACTGTATCGAAAATAACAGAAACATAAGATTTTACTAGAAATTTTGAACCTCTCTATGGTATGAGATGTATAAACAGAGGGAATAAAATTGTGAAGTAACTAAGTGAGCAAGAGAGTCTTCTCAGAATTGCCTGAAAGGTTGAATACTTTCAGAACATCAATAATTTCAAAGCGCTCTCCTGCCTGCCCACATGGGTCTTCAGTATACTTAAACTGCACTGCAAATAGATATCTGTACTGTAGCTTGTAAACACACTTTATTATATATAGTATGATTTGAATCACGGTTCAGTTTGAAAAAACTTCACTTTAAACATTTTTAAATTAACATTAAGTTTAATGTAAACCAAAAGTATGTTCAAAAGAGAATGGCATACATTACTTTTATTAATTCTGCAATGAAACCCTGTATCTTTTTCCTTTTTTTCCTTTTTTCCATAATTAAAAGAATGTGTGTGCGTGTGTGTGTGCGCGCGCGTGTGTGTGTGTGTGTGTGTGAGAGAGAGAGTATGTGTGTGTGTTTGTGTACAGAAGGGCAAGAGAATCTTCTTCAGTACTGGTGCACTGCAGTGGTTTAGTGCCCTGATTTTTTTTATTTTTTTTATTTTATTTTAAGAGGGGCATGTCTATTCTAAGGTGCCCTCAGCACTAGGAGGACCAGTATGACACCTCTGGCGTGACATGACAAATCACTGAGAAAGGAGAAAAGCTCGTCAGCCTCAGCCTGGTCATTCCTCTCCAGCAACCCAGAGACTTTTCAGTCTGCTCATTGCCCTTTTCCACCAATGCAGTGTCTGAAGTAGAACCGGTTCCACATACTTCTGCAAAGAAAAAAAAAATGGTGGCACAGCTCTCTAAAATTGCTGGTAAGAAAATCTGAACCACTGGCGTTACTGGCTTTGGAAGGGTCTACCACAAGAAATTTCATGCTTTTTTCATAAAACATGAGCGAAAGTAGCAGTCACAAGAGCCACAAAATCTAAATGGCAAAAAGCACATGCATTAGGCCTTTAGTAACTACTTGTAATTGCAGTTGTAGTGATGCATATGCACCAAAACAGTTGTTTGGCTGCAAACTCAAAAACTATACCTACTTGTCGTCTGGAACACAATCGTTATGAATGCTGTTCGCAGCCGCTAAATGCAGGCAGCACTCAAAAGCAAGATATAATTACTTTAAAATGAATTTTACAGAAAGCAAGATGCGTTCTATCCACCACATTTCTTTTCCCACGTAAATTAACCGAACTTCTGCTATGTAACGTTTGGTTCTCAAACTGGTCGAAATGTGGGCTGGTTCTCAAAAGGACTGGCTCCGCACCAGCACCAGCACCAGCATCGGCCCTGTCGTGATGGAAAGGAGGTATTAGAAAGTGCGATTTGGCACCAGCGCCCAGGCGAGATTAAGCCGTGGATGTTTATAATACCAGGCAGGGAGCTCGCTCAAGCGTTTGGATGTTTTAAATCAGGCATGAAATTAATTTTTCAAACTCCTTTCAGCAGAGGTGCGTGTAATAAGAGCAATATGCATTGTATTTTAGATCTGTCTGGCCGAGAGCAATGCTGCAGGTTTCTTTGGAGTCATTGTGCACTATATCTCTGTCACCCACCGCTGCTGTCCTTGGAGCCGCCGAACCTTTCTGATCAAAACACGAGATACATTAGCATGAAAAAAGGAGTCTTAGAAGTGCCACAGCATCTAGAAGAAGCCTTGCTTGGCCGAAAGCAGCAGTTAGGGAGGTGAGATTCATGAGCTTTCCTTCTTTAATGCGAAAGCTCAAAATCACTAGCTTGTCCTTCGTGCCTCAAGATGGACCAGCGCTCCTTTGCCTTCTTCCTTCCTGTTTCATTTCTCCATTTGTCTCTGAGCTTTATGTGCCTCAGGCCTCCTCTTTGGCTCTGAACATGCTTCAGAAGGCTGTTCTTGCTATTATCTGCACTGTAATAATTGTGGGCAAATGATTTGCTTTTGTAGCACTTATCTTTCCCTCCGTCTTGCACTCAGCCCCGTAAGGGCCTTTTTAATGCTGAAATCACCTGTAGGCTTTGAGTTACTACTTTAATAAGTCTTGTGTTTTAGCAGGCGGCCGCTTTGGTCCTTTTTTTTTTTTTTTTTTTATCCGAGCCACTAGCTTGCTCTTTGAAGCGTGCTGTTTTATATGGTCTCCAGAGATTGTGTTGTTTTAATAAATCTGATAAATTGTATGTGCCATTCGGTATGTAAATATCAAGTTCTAATTATACACAGATCAAGTTGGAAATTGATTTTTTCGGAAACACACCACATGCACATTCATCGACACAAACAGCGCTCTCCATAAACTCTGAAATTAATTCAGCCCAGTAACCCCTGGATTGCAAAAGAATTTAAGTCCTTAATTGAATGTATATTGTATAATGGGTCTGAGGCCTCAGGCCTAAACTCACCATGACCGAAACCGTATTAAAAGATACTAATCAGCACAGGCAGCGCTGGAATCTGAACTGATTATCACTTTGCTATTTAACAAGACTGCCTTTAGGGTCATCCATATTTACCGTGCCTTTGCAGCCTGTGTCTCTACAGCCTCCTTTCACTTCTTTTAGACTCAGCTAGTGAATACAGAGAGGGCGATTCGGGCAGCAAACGCATACCTTGAAGGAAATGAATGCTAATCGCTCCCTTTGAGATGGGAACTTTTAATGATTTTCTTTGATTTTTCCAGTGATTTCTGCACCTATGCAGTTTCAGTATGCCACAGACATGCATTTTACTTTGTTATGAACAGTAATACGATGTGGGATAAATTAACAAGTGGCCAAACCTAATACAAATAGTTGAAATTTGAATGATCTTGAAAATGGGAAAACTGTTTACGTTTTTTGTTTTCTTTGCTCTCTTGTTCCACTCAGCAGGTAGAAGTATACTTATTAATATTAATACGTATATTTTGGAAAAATAGACTTCTGTTTATTACTAACTGTTTTGTTCTAATGAAAGCAGGTTTATCATTAACGAGAGTGTGTTTTCTTTATTACTTTTATTACAACATACAACACAACACACTCACAGCGCAGACAAATATGAGGGTAATAAAAGGGGACTGGCTTAAAATTAAACCTGTTTGTTTAATTTTTACCTGTGTCTATTTTTTGGTCTGAAATTCTTTGTACTTTCTTTTCTTAGACATCTTAAAACATCTTTTTTGGTGAAAAGAGCTGAAGCTAAACATGGTGAAATGGCATTTAGTCACTATGCAGCTCGCTGCTGGAGCAAACTGCCCATCAGATCTGCACCGACTGTACCCTTAAAAAGCTGAAAATAACTCCACAGTTTTCCTCTGCCTTCTTTTAAACACTTGCACTTCTGTTGCACTTTCAGTTTTCTTTTATGTATTCTTTCGTTTCTTCAATTATTTATTCTATTTTATTCTATTTTATTTTACTTTGTATTCTATTCCTGTAAAGCACGTTGAATGACCTTTTGTGTGTGATAATGTGCTATATAAATAAACTTGAACTTGTACTTAAACATCGACTGCTATAGTTAAGTGCAGCAATCTTGTGGTTCAGAAATACTGAATATTTTAACTTATTGTGCATAATTGAAACATTGGCAACTCAGCGTTCGTTTGAAGTTGTTCATGAAATGTTTGAAGTCAGACCGTTCCATGATAGACATCTCCATATTTATATTGTGTCCAAATCTGCACTGCATGTGTATTTTCAAGGTCTATTCCATTTTGTCTTTGCAAGAGATGGCTGCTTTGTGTGGTGCTGCCTCGACTATTTACTTATTTTTCACCGCAGAGGTGGTATTTGTGTGCTCTGTTTCTTCCAAAGAAAACAAAAATGAAAAAATGTGCAAAAATATTATGTTGCTGTGTTATGCTCTATTATTTACGTCCCGCCACTTACCGTCTCTCTTTCTGTCTTTCTCTTTTCAGGTAAGTGAGATGAACCTACCACTTAGTTTGAGTGAAGAGGGCATGAATGGATATTTTCTCGATTCCAGATATCTGACGGCTAAACAACGCTGCCTGCGATTCATTTGTTTATCTTGTGGAGCTAGTACAGAAGACTCAAGTAAGATGTTTGATTCATTATAATGCGCTTGCTTAAATACTGCAGGCAATGTGAACTGGCGCTTTGAATGCATCCTATTAAAACTAGTTTGGCCAGAAGTGTTGCTCATCAGCAGAGAGCAGCTTGGTGGTCACGTGGCCCGGCTGACTTTAATGGCGTTCAGAATGATGGCTTCAGTGTCAGGCACTTGACTGTTTTGCCATGTGTGTAGAACTGCGGCACTGCGAAACATTCTAGTTGTGCAAATTGCTTCATTAATTATTAGTACATTGAGGATGTTTTTATCAAGGGGGTTTTATGATCAATTAACAATCTTCTCTAGTGGGGAGTCGAGCAAGAGCGTCTGGCAACCCAAGGAAGGAATACATCACCCAGACAAGTCGGCAATAAAGTGTTATTAAGAGAGGGCAAACTGTTGAGGCTACGCCGGACTAATGTCCACCGATTCGTCTTTCATCATCTAATAGAGAGCAAATCACCCATCAGCTCCCCATTGAGAAGAGATACACCATTCTTGTTATTCTGATTAAATTTCAGAGGCAGGAATAGAGTGGACATGGCAATTATCCAACCACTGTCAAAATTAACTCACTAAACTCTCCGTGTCCAGCCTGTGCATGTTATTGGGAAACCATGATAAAAGGTATAATTTTACAAAGGCATGTGCACACTAATGTGATATAAGGCTGTGACTGTGTTACTGTGTTTTTTCCCAATTACCAGTATTAACACACTGACCCAAAGTTGAGAGCTTCTGGTTGGATGCTTTTTTTATCTGTATCCAAATTGAAGCACGGTGCATGAGTGGAGCGTTAATTAGTTGTTCAATTAGCAAAGCAAAATGCAGCATTTGGACAGATTTGTTCACTGTTAGAAGAGATAAAACAAACACAAAATACACTTACTGGTTACTTTAGTAGATACATGATACAAGGTGTTAAATAGCTTATTTTTTTCTGTGCTCAATTTGTATTGCTCATCCTCTAGCCCATCATCAGTGGTCAGATTTTGGACCACTGCTGGCTGGGTATTTCTGGTTGGTGGACTGCTCTCAACCCAGCTGTGTCACTGAGATGTGTAAAAAGTCCAGTAATGCTGCTGTGCCTGATGCACTCATACCAGTGTGACACACACTCGTGCCAGTGCCATGATGGCGTCTCTGCTGAGTGGTGTCATTGCTAAAAGCGGTGGTCTATGATAGTGCCACAGATGGGCTACAGTTAATAATTGTAAACCTATGAAGTGCACCCATATGGTAAGTCCTTCTGTGAAATGACCACTGAATGTTGAAACATGGTGGGTAAGCTAATAAACTGGAAAGTGATTTATATTGTGATTTGGAGTAGTTCATATGACTCATTTTAAAGCAGTAAAACCAAAGTCTTTAAAAGCTTTGAGGCTCTGAGCTCCCCGGTTTTAGCGTCTTCTTCAGCACAGACTAGTGGTACATATATAAGTACAGCTATACTTTCATCTCTGAGATGGTTTATCAGACTTGTTCGGGTCCTTATACCTGATAACGTCTTATTGTAAATTTTCCAGTGAGCCTTTTTCTTGTCATCAGATATTTTAAAGTGCTCCCATGCGTGTGATCACTCTGCCAGATTTACTGCTTCATCTGGTGTTGTGGAAGCCAAAACTACATTCTACTTTTTTTTTTTAAGAATTTCCATTACTGTAAACACTTGCAAAAAGCAAAGAAACAAACTTGTCAGCGGGCCAGATTTGAAAGAGTTCAGACTTCCAGTGCTTAAGGTCTGGTTTGATGCCAAAGCACTCTGATGGTATCTAGCTGACTGAGTTTAGATGAGTGCGAGTTGAGTCTTCACTGGGTCAGTTTTGCTTTTCCTCTACAATGATCAGCGGCACTGAGTTGTTCATCTCAGAGGAGAGGTCGATGTGTGACTAATGCACAGGAGCTGCTAATCACTGATGTTAGATACTGTATCTAAATGAACTGCCACTCAGTATGTGAGTCATGCATGTTGTCTGGCTGGCCCACTCGGATGCAGTGCATTATTATAACAGAGCTTTCTCGTCTGGCATTTGTTTGTTTGTAGATAATAATGCTCAGTTGTGTGGATGAAGCAGCAGACCCTTGGCAGTGGAGTGCGTTGCTCCAAAACCCAACATGCTAGCAGCAAAATCTCTGTTCCAACAATCAGACACCAGCAAATCCCTACATGTCAGCACCAGCCGCTCTGTCCGGGCCAAATTCGTAAATAACAAGTCAACGGGAAAAAAAAGGCAAACTCTTAAAATCGTGAAATTGACGTTAAGGTCGATTGTCCTTTTAGCAAGGCCTCTTTGTTGTCGCTACTGTTTGACTTCTGATTGATACCTGTGTAGGGGGAGGATTGAAGCCCTTGGCTCTTTTACCTGCCTCGTCTGGCGCTTGCCCACAGCCTCAGTGAAACAGTGGAGGGGAGAGGAGGCAGACGGCTGCAGTAATTGCCTGCAGTATTCAAGGTCGGCGTGAGGGCGAATCATTAGCGAGGGCGCTCTCTCCTGAGGGCTTATCAGTCGGTGGATTGAGCTTGCGGCGTACGGCTCAATCAGCGCACCGACAGCCTGTGGCTCCGAGTCAGAGAGGCAGCACGCCATACTCCATACACCTGTCACACCTATAAACACATTAGCACCAATTCAATGGACTCAAACCACCCACCCTCCCACACACACACACACACAAACACACACACCTATGTACATACCTATGTACTCTCACAGTTTACCAGCTGTTCTGTTTTTCATGTCTATGCTTATTTAGTTGTTACCTTCAAGTAGCTTTTTCTGTTGTTTGGTTTTGTTTCTGCTCACTGTGGTATCGCCTCATTTTCCTCTCTGTATCTGTTCTGTTATTAACCCTGCAGGTCCCTCGTGGCGTATACGCCTCAAAACACCTCTTCTAACATTTTGTTTGATTATTTCTCACTCGAAGCTCACAGAAACAGGAAAGTCTGTCAAAAGCACACTTTCCACCAATATCATGGTTGTTATAACAAGTATAAGAGGAGATACTTTATTCTTATTTGAATTTGAGGAAAAGTTCTTGTTCTGTGTTCATCTTCATTTGTACACAGAACATCCTGCATATTTTTGACACATTATATATATATATATATATATATATATATATATATATAAAACGTCACATTTTTAAACAATATTAGTGTATCCTAGTTTCATCCCTCAAACTATCAGTAGCCCAGCTGCTCACATGCTCTAAACAATATGCAAATGAAGAAATAATACACACACACACGCACACACTCATACACACACACACACACACACATATAATGAATTTATTCATCACAGTAATTACGTTATTTTGAATAGTCAAGCATGATGTTCGAACTTGACCCTAAAGAAAGATTTCTAGATTAAGTTTATTGAATAGTAATTAGACAGTGTTATTTGAAAGTAACTAATCTTTTAATGTGTACTCTAATGATTATCATGGACTTAATGTTTGATTATGACCTTATCAAACTTATTATCCTGCTTATTATATGGTTACTTGCCAAAAGGATAAAATAAACTTCACACAGTATTTCATTTAAATGATATAATTGGTGCTTTCGCTGAGAAAAAAATGGCACTTCTAACAAGTAGAGGTTGCAGATGTTGCGTAGTAATGCGTTAGGCTGCCTGCAGACACGTCAGGTTGTTGTTAATCACTCTTCCTATCAGCAGGAGATGTGGCAGGAAGGTGTTGACTAATATTTTTCCTTTCTCTGAAGCTCTTTGATCATAGATTTAGAAACGCTGTTTGCTAGACTTAAACGCTGGCCCCTTCAGAAAGACAAACTTGACAAAGAAATGGTTTAATCCATCTTGGAGGGCACTGTAGCAACAGAATAACTCTTACCAGAGTTAAGGACCAATGCATTAAATGACTGCAAAGTTTGATTTTTTAAATTCTTTGTATTGTGATTCTCAACCAACCACTCCATTAAAGCCAGCTCTTTTTGGTGTCATTTCATTAAACCAGATAAGATAAGATAGAACTTTATTTATCCAGAAGGAAATTCTTTTGTCATTAGCATGCTCAGTGCAACAAGAAGAATAAAAGATAGTAAGACAAAAGATATTTTTTTAAAAATAGACAAGAACACTAGCGCAATGAACAAAGAACATTACTGGAACAAAATGTTGTGTGCAAGCAATGTCAGTGTTACAGTTATTTTGTTACAATAATGTTCTTGTTCTTGTTATTGCACAAGTACTATTGTCTATTGTTTTATTTCTATTGTCTTACTATCTTTTATTCTTCTTGTTGCACTGAGCATGCTAATGACAGAGGAATTTCCCGCAGGATAAATAACGTTCTGTCTTATCTTATGTATCTTATACAGCACTGAGCAAGCTAATGGCTATTTTGTTGACATCATATTCGTGGAAGCAAATACTGTGATGCCTAACATGTATCATAGAAATACTTTCATTTTGTCCTATCACCTAACACTACAGGGAGGGCACTTTTTCTTTTTTCTTTTTTTCTTTTTTCTTTCTGCTCTGGGTAACTGTGCTATTATTCATCTCTCTGAAGGAGTTTTACAGCTTAGGACAGAGGCTACATTTAAGCAGTGGGGTGTAGCACCTAAAATCAGCTTTGGCTGCAGCAAGACTCGCGGCCTGCGTATCACTCATGCTTGGACTCATGGAGAGTTCAGGACAAGTCTCTTACTTAGAGTAGAGCTAATAAATCAGCAGTGTTAGCAAAATGAGTCTATTGAGAACAGAAGCTAAAACAACAGAATGACCTTGAGGTTTTTTTTTTTTTTATTGTCAGTATTCCAGGGCAGTCTCACAAAGTTTTAATTTTATTTTATTCATTGACTAAAATCATAATGTTCCATAATCATAATGTTAATCACATATGCTAAATGCCTCCTGAATTTGACTGAGAGGAACACTCCCTCAGTTCGCTTTCTAATGTTCAGTCAAATTGGGACAGATAGTAAGAGTTAAAGCCGCTGTCTGAGGAAAACGCATTGCTGTGGAAGTGTTCTCACGTCTCTCGTCATTTTCAATGCCACACGCTTCAGTGACGTCAAATTTACCACCTTGTGTCAAGGGGCACTGATGAAATAATGCTCCGAGTTAGTGGCATTCTTACTGGAATGAATTCAGTCCGAGTCTGTGTCCTATTGTTGGATTTGAGATCCTCTCGGAAATATTGAAAAAGGTAAAACGCTTCCTCTTATAGCAGCATTAGCATGCACTAGACAGCAGCACTGCTAGGCAGTCCAGGCTCTTTTCATAATGGCCTCCCCAAACACCTAATCATTTTACCTAAAGTGGAGTTCATATATCCGATGGAAGAAGTGCTTTCTCAGAAGGCATGACTGAAAGGTTCGGGGGCAGTGAATTTACTGTTGTTGAGGAACATCAAATTTAAGTAGGATAAGGAACTGAACTTGCTGAACTGCATAATAATAAGCCAGCAGGCTAAACATTTCATAGATGGTGGTAATATCTAGTTCTTTGCTTTTCCGTCTTGTTGTATACCTTCAAAAATAATGAGAAGGATGTTTCCAACCCTCTGTTTCAATACATTTTTTAAAATGACCTCTTGGGAGACTAATTTCAGGATTAACTCTTTAGATGAAACAATATAAATACAGTATTATACAATATAAATCAGCAGCAGAACAGTGATGCAATCTGATGCATTAATCCCCTTTTCAGACCCCAGAAGGTGGACAAAGCTCTGGATAAGACAAAACAAGAAAACACTTTAAAATGCTTTATACTTCAAAGCAGTTAAAAATTACTATGTATAAATTATTCATGACAGATGCATTACCCTGCTGACTTGGTAAGCAAGCTAAGCTAAGTCAAACTATGTTTGCTGTTATGGCAGTCTATGTTACATGATAGTTTAAAGTCATGACACCAAACATTATAGGACCTGCCCTGACATTTACAGGTAATGGTAACTGTCATGGCAGCATATCATGTGACATCTCCCATGACATCTTTATATCATCTGAAATTCTTTCTCTGTATTTAACCCATTCACAGTGAAGCAGTGGGCAGCCACCAACGGGGGCAGTGTGTGGGGATGGTACCTTGCTCAAGGGTACCTCAGTGGTGCCACTAGCAGTCCTGGGATTCAAACCCACAACCTTCTGATCACAGGGGCAGTTTCCTAACAGATAGGCCACCATCTGCCCCACAAGGTAGCAGGCTTAAGTAAATTATTACCGCAAATGTACGTATGTTATGCTCATACATCTGTAAAATCTATTTGCATTGCAGAGTTTGATTAGCTAGCTAATTGGCTCATCATGGTTACCGTAGGCAAGCGCTTCGCTAATGACAAAAAATCCCACATCCCCTCGTGGCCACTTCTGCTGTACATTTCTTAGTTGCCAGGCAAAGTTGGCGAGGGAGTGTTTAAACAAGTCCAACAGGGGACGTGTTTTCCTTGCTAGTGTTTGAGTTTTGTCCTGATGCAACAGTTACTTCTGAGAATGGTTTCTGCATTTTCCATTGTGCCTTCATCAAAGAAGTGTTGCATGATGCATCAAAAATCCTGTGCTTTTTAATATTACTTTTTACACTACATTCACGCAACAGTCTGCCTGCAGACTAATCAGAATGGGCCTAAAAGAGCCTGAAGTATCTTTTTTTTTCACTTCTAGTGTTGTGCTACTACTCTTGACAGTGGTCCTGAATTAAAATTCTGTGATTGTGGCAATCCACCAACGTGAAAGAGGCAGTAGGTATACATCTGGATATTATTCTTGTTAAATTCAAGGCATTACAGGCAATCTACAAGTAAATGACGATGACAATATCACATTAAGTTTCAAATAAGCAATAACTGTATATGGAGGCGCTTTTGATACAAATAGCAATTTGGTCAGTGAATTAGCTGGGGAGACTGAAAACGAGGCAAGGACGAGCTCTATGGTCTGAATATCTCCCTGGGTGCGTTTTCTTTGTATAAATCTAGGACACAGAGAAGCAGGCTCAGGGCTGATGGGAAATCTTGATGTAAATGTCAAAGCTGTATTACAGTGGTGGCATACACACAAATGACAAAAATGTTGAATCCTGAGCTTCTTTCATAACGTCATCCTGTTTCCCCTTTTATCGGATGATAATGGCATTGAAATGCCATTCCTTTGACTTGGCGGACATGCTTCCTTTTGTTTAATTGTTTCATCAGTTTTGTAAAAAGTGCAGTGTGTGTGTGTGTGTGTGTGTGTGTGTGTGTGTGTGATGTGAAAACATGGCAAAATGACTTTGAACTGACACTTTAAAGAACTTCCTGTGACTTTCTGTGTTAAAGTGCAGAGAGGGCTTAAAGGCCTGAGGGAGACGTGTTGCAGCTTAGGGAGAGTTCAGGACTTAACACCCTTCACTTTTTAGGCATGAGTCCATGCGTCTGTGTGGTCGGGAGTGTGTGTCTGTGTGTGTATGAAGTGCTTTATGTTGGATGACTGGGTGGGAGTGCACAAGGAACACTTACACAACTTATTTTATGCCCAGTCGACACTGTGGGTGATAACAAATCAATTTTTTACTGAAGTGTCATTGTATTACATGTGGAAGGCTTGGGGTAGAAATGGTGGTTTTTCACCACGCAATAGGGAATGTTCTACACGTTAATAGTAAACCCACTCTTAATTCCATGCATCAACCGGCTTTTTTGTTTTACTTCCATCCACACATACTGATTAATATGGATGCTGTGTTACATGCTTACATTCTCAAAGAACTACAGTTTTACGGTTAGACACATATGTAGCCACTTCAAAAAGCCTGAAGTGTTGCACTAAAAATGGGTGATTGTTTCCTACGCTGAAGCCGCAAGTATGTTAACATAGCTGAGCCTGTAGGGAGCCGGTGCACAATGCACAGTGCTTGAAGAGGATTTACTCCACATATCACTGTCTCCCACTTGCTGATTCAAGTATTTGTGTGTTGAGGTTTCGTAAGCTATTGACTTACTCTGTTATGAAGCCAAGAATGTACTAAAAGGAATGTGTCGTAGGTGTAAGTATCCTCTATTAGACTAGACTTTTGTGCCTTAGTTGTTACGACTAGAAAAGATCTTTTTAACCCTTAGATGTCTATAGTTACATTCCTTTTGCTATATTTAAACCCTGTGCTCCATCCCACCCAGATCATGGACACCAGCAAAGTGTGGCTAGACTAACCAGGTTGGTTAGGACACTGTTAGAACTTAACAGAGTTCCTTAGCATGCACATGATTAATAACATTAACATAATAAATGTTGTAGTAAATGCAATTAAACCCACCTGCAACAAGCTCAACAGCCACATGCAGTTGGCACAAATGAGTGAATTGTCATCTAGCCAGCCTAAACAGAACAGGCTCATATCAGTAACACATGTAATTTGCTAGGTTCAGTGTGAATGCCTGCGTGTTTGTCACAACATGTATTTAACTTTTAATGAGCCGAACACTGAAAAACTGAACATTTTCACCCCAAGATTATAAGAAACTGCGATGGGCTGATGCCCCGCCCAGGGTGAGTCCCTGCCTCGCCCCCGCTGCCCCCGGGATATGCTCTGGGTACCCGCCACCCTAGAAAGGATTAAGCGGTTACAGAAAATAAATGAATGAATGAATGAATGAGATTATAAGAAATTTTTGGTACACTATAAAGACATTTACCTGCAGAAGGACTGGCGGCAGCTGGCCAGCAGAAATTTCTCTGAACTATATGTATACAAAACTCAGTATAATCAATGTTATATGTACTGTTTAAACTATGTAAGAAGAGAAGAAGTCTCGCAAAGCAAGACTGTGCACTTACAGCTACAATCAGGCTTAATTTTTTTTCAGGTATGAATACAGCCCAGATATTTAAAATCCGACCTAACCTGACAAACAGCATTGCATTCCGAAATTTTTGATATCATGAAGCCTGTTTTTGTGCTGTCCATTTTTTCTTAGCATGGCTGTGGAGGGGTGAGCTGTTTTCACAGCAGAGGGTTCTTCCAGTGGAGTAGTTTAGTGTTTGAACATAATGACCTACCTTTACGTACTTATCTTAAATACAGAGCTTTAAATAAAAACTATGTATCTTGAAGCTTAGTTGTTTTAGTATTGCAGTAGTAGTAGTACTGTCAGCTAACACTATTAGTAGTAACACTATCAGCTAAGGTTTCAACACCAGTACCAGTTGTAGAAAAGAAAAAGCAACATTGTTCCATCCCTATTCAGAAACAATAAATATTGAATTAAAGAGGATTAAAGAGGGTTTTTGGAAAAAAAAAAAAAAAAAAAAAAAAAAAAATGCAGTCTATTACTGCTGCCTATCAAGGCATGGATTATCTCAGACCTATAGATGCCACTAAGCACAGTGCAGTTTCAGTAAAAAATATGAAGAAAAATAAAGCATGTTTGCAATGTCATTGAGAAGCTTGTTGATAAATGTCAGGCAATCTATTAAGCATGTCTTTAAATCACATTTTAACAGGAGACCTTCCCTCCTGTCCACAAGGGCAGTACACGGGTGGTGACCCGTTCTAATGAAAGAGATTTAGAGTCAGTGGCGTTTATATTAGCTCTGCGTGGACCCGGGAAATGCGCCGAAAACAATATAAATCACAGGCGGCATCTTCGCCGAGCGCTGCTTTAAGGCACAATTAATCTAAGCGCATGCATTCTCCCCATCAATACCTCCCGTGGACACGTGGTGAAATTACAAGGAGAGAAGGCACACATAAAACGGGTGCAGTCAGAGCAGATCAATGGCACTTAATTAAAAAGAGATAGATGCTAAACAATGAATCAGAGCAGCTTTAATAGTAGATGCTCCTGACTCCCCTATCAACAACAACAATGGTGGACAAGGACTTCCACATCGATTTTCTTTTTCTTTCTTTCTCTATTTTCCTTATTTTTTATGTTTGCTTTGGCTTTTGCTTCACCCCTCTATTTTGGTCCATGTACTGGCTTATTCATTGAGTGCCCTAGGCCAAACTATTCCACAAAATGAGTGAAATCCTGGTGTGCTGCTGATGTTGATCTGGTTGATGTAGAAAATGTGTACAACTGATCCAATCACTTACCTTCTTTAAAGCCTTGGTGTTTCATTTGATTCATTGGAAACTGATTTTACTTATTTCTTGTATGTTTGTGAAGTTTGCCTTATAAACCTAATCTAATGTAGTAAGATGGTTTCAGTATTGGGGATACACTGACACTTCTTTTTTTCCTTTAAGTTCACTGATTTTCTGGTATATTGCTGATACCAGTATAACTCTATATAACACATCTAAACTAATGACCGTAGATGCTTGTAAATCCTAATCCTAATATTTCATATTTTATATTTAACTGTAAAAACAGAGCTGAGCAATGTATAGATAACACTATGGTGAGTACGCGTAAGCACATAGAGGCTTCTCTGGGTTTGGAAAAACATTACAAATATACTATATATTTTTAGAAATATTGCCATTTTTATCAGTACCACTCAACATTAATCTAAACCATTTATTTTATATTGATAAGTTTTGAATAGTTTTTGGGACTGTATGTTTTGACTCCGGTGGTACATCATAATAGGAAGGCGATGCAATTATTGTTTCCCCCTGAAGTTGTGCACCCCTCGGTGCATCAGCAAGCATATAAATTGCAGTAATGATGATTTTGATTAGAGTTATTGTAGCGATGATTACACGGCAATCTGGGAATACACAATTAGCGTAAGCCATTTGATGAGTCTCCGTGATATTACCGCACTGTCCCAACAGCTGCCTCTTAATTATGGAAGCATAACAATGGCAGAACGGCTCTGCTCACCAATTCTCAGCACTCTGTGACGAGCATGACGGCAGAGACGCTGGGACGTCGCCTAAGAAATGCAAGAATGGAGATTTTTAAACACCCCCCCCTACTTTCAGCAAGTTTCCACTGATTTCCCCATTGCTAATGTTTGCGCATCAGCCTTGGCATTGAATCTTCGGCAGCGTGCGGACTTGGGTGCAATAAACACAATGCTTAGTGCCAGGCCAGCTTAATAAATTTTACTTTCTAAGTCTCATTACTGCAAACAGCTCTGCAACTCATGATTAATGACACTCGCCTAATTATACATGCAGTGTTGGAAGGCATTTGATGATCTCATCTCCAAGGATATTTATCACATTTTATTGCCAGTAGTATTCACATAATGCCTGTCTCTACACACATATATAAGATTATGCGGTGCAGTAATGGGATCCTGCACGAAGGGAGAAAAGAGCGCCAGCTTCGGCTCTTAAAATGGAGGCTAAATATTGGGGTGAGATTGGATAATACACTTTTACACCAGCGGGGGTGTGACGGACTGGCAGAGGCTGAAGCAGGTTGAGGTCAACCTAATAAAAGGACCTGAAATACCACACATAAAGTGGAGGTTGTTTGAAACAGGCCTCACCGCGCTAATAAATATAGCGGCTGCTGACGATTGGGCAGCGGGGAGTGGAACGGTCGCAGGTGTTCAACACTCTGCTGAGAGACAGCCTCGTGTTTCAGAACCGATACAGTTTTACTCTATTAAACACTTAAATAAGGTAACATGGGGAAAAAGCTTTACCATGAAACAATCTCCCAGTGCAATAGGAGTTAGCTGGACTTGAGCAGATAAAGTACAGTCATAAAGTACACTGTAAACAGTCAAAGAACACTGTGAAAATGAAAGGATACCTGAGGCACCATTTGGGTTTTCTCAACTTGCCACACTGGTAGAATTCTTTAGGAAGCCTTCAGGAACCTTTTGAAAAGGGCGGCTCTCTGTGGAACTTAAGATAGAAATCAAGATTTAGAAATAAATAAATACACACATACATACAGTACACACACATACATACAATACACATACATACACTACCACTGAAGGGTTTGGAATCAATTGTGTGTAAACACAATATATTTTAATTGATTTTTAAAATCAGCTAATAAAATACCCTATCAATGAATATGTAGTGAAAAGATTTCAAATATATCCGTATTTATATTTATAAGACCGGATTTTTTGACCTATAGTGTTGTTTTTGTTCGTTGTCTTTTTTTGAAAGACTTAATAAACATTTTTGATTTCTGAGTTTCTATCGTCGCACAAAGATGATCACTGAACGCTCATTCTGCCCGTTAATTTGATCTTAACCTGAAGATGCTTCATGCAAACTAGACCCAGTCAATTTTTATTTTAAACTCTGATTACTTTAATTGCCAAAAGAATTGGTGGATTTGTCGATTCCTGTTATGATTGATAGTGGCAGCCCCAATGGGCAATATCTGCCAGCTGGTTGAAATCCAGATCTTTCTATGAGAAGAATAAATTATGACACTAAGATGTAAAAATAGAGTTGACAACACGATAAGAAAGTAGTGTGTGCTGTTAATGAAAAGAAAACAAAATGAAAATACAAGAGGAGTAATCCGGCTTGAACATCATATGCTGCTTTTTTTCCCCCCATATTTTTAACACCTCCTGAGTTTGGGGAGAGACGCCAAACATCACTCTAACCGACACCAAATAAACAGCACTTTGATAGAAAGCCATAACTAGACTGTCAAGTCTGGAAATGAGCTCATCATCAGAATCTTTTATTTCATCTTCTTAATTTCCATATGCTATATATTATCTTAAAACTCATTACCTACACCCCTAATTTCTCAAATAATCTTTTAATTAAAGAAAATACATTTGCTGAAGCTTAATTGGTGTTCGTTTGATGATACTTATTTGGTCTCAGTTGGGTAGGCAAAAAAAAGAAAAAACTGAAAAGAAAGCTTATGAAGTCACTGCTTCATACAGCTGTTATTTTTGTCTGTTTACCTGCCGAGGTTGCAATGAACTTCTTTCCCCGCGAGAGCCATCCCTGTCCCACTTGGCGTGCGGTGCATGCGTAATGTCTGCAAACAGGAGCTCGAAAAATTTCCTTCTATTTTCTTTCTTCTTTTTCCCTCCTGTCTGTTTCCATTAAGTTTTTTTCTTGTCCTGAGAAATAATTTAAACTACAGCCATGTGGTTCTTTTGATGCTGCCCGCTGAATTTTTCTGTTGTGTAATGTACCACGCTGCATGAATAGCCTTGCAGGCTATTTAGGTGTTTTTTGAGAGTCAGTATGAGTTGAGAACTAGCGTACCTATAGCAATTGTCAAGGGATGTGTTTTATCAGGTGAATTTCAAATCTCATGTCCACATTGTTTTTTTCCTAATGTCAGTTTTTCTTGTGTTTTTTTTGTATTTCATTGTACGTATGACATTTAATACACGCAGCAGCAAAGGGAGAACATTGGTCTATGGCGAAAAAGACTTGGCTGAAGAGCAGTGTCTGCTGTAAATTTGGGCAAATGAGATTATACAGGAGATATTTGGTAAAATCGGCAACTATCTTCGTGCTTGTGGACCAAAGACCCACTGAACAATATGGTGACGAGTTGAAAAACCTGTGGGTTCAGTATCTGAAGGAATGTGATGCACTCTGTTAATCTGACAGCTCCTTGGCTGAAATGGATGAAACAGTGAGTGATCTGATGACTTAAGTGTGCCAGGGCCCAGATCTATACATTTAGTGCAGCTTGAGTGATAGCCATTGGTGTGAGTACGCCCTAAGACTCTGACTATGCAAGACCTGGTAGGCCAATAAACTGTCATCTTCAGATAAAAAGCACTAAAACCGTTCATCTTTGAGAGAAAGGTGAAAATCAAGCTCCACTCTTGTTTCAGATCTGAAGGAATCCACAGGTGTTTCTGTCCATCCTGCCTCTGAGAGAAGATAACTCAGTGCAATGGGTCTGAATGGAAGTGCTGCTATCAGGGATCCATCTCTCAGTAAAGGAAACTCAGCAAATTTGCACTAAAACACCTAAACTAGACATCTGAGATTGACTGAGTACTGGAACATAACTGGACTGATGGTTTATGGACTAATGAGTGTAAATTTGTAACTGTGATTACTTGGATTGTGAGATGTAGAAAATGCGACAACTTCTAAGATTGAACTTTGGAGGTGTTCACGGGACGCATAGAAAAATTACCCTTGCAGATTTCTGCGGAAAAAAAAAAGATAAAAACTTCCATATTTTCTCTTATTTAACATTTAACATTATTGAAATGTTTAAAATGTTATTGTATGAGGCATATTTGATTTCTATAGTATGGAGCCTTTAATGTTGTGTGTGTTGTGTTAATCTTTTATATTGCGCTGCCTCACAGGAAGGTGATGTATCTGCTACAGATTGAGATCTGTATGGTTGTGTTTGACCCTGAGGGCTGGGAAACCGAGAGCTGCATTTTTCTGAATGTTGTAAGTGGCCTTCATGCTGGACCAAGGCAGGAAGGACACATGCAGGGTGAGAAGGAGTGTGTGTGTGTGTAAAACAGACAGAGAGACAAATAGAACTGAGAGAGATGCAAGAAGAGAGGGGGTTCGATGTGGGTTGAAGTGGTGAGATTGTGAAGTGCTTTTTCCACGCTTACCACCTGCATCTGTTGTTTTCAATTTGCCAGCTTCACCAAGCAGACATATTTTGACTGAGAGAAGAGGAGAACTAGAGTGACAGGAGCAATCTGTACTATCATTACACTACGGGTGGATGACAACTTTACTCAGGACAAATGTTAGTTTATTGATTATTTGAGTTCAATATGTTGTAAATGTACACCTTTAACAGCACACAGCTTCAGTACTTCAAATGTAAATATACTTGCACACCTGGACTAAGAGAAATTCCTTCTACATCTTGCTATTTGAATAAAGAAACTGAATTAAGAGATCCAGATTCGGAATATACTTCAAATGTAAATATACTTGCACACCTGCACTAAGAGAAATTCCTTCCACGTCTTGTACTTTAATAAAGAAACTGAAGAGATTCAGATTCTGAATATGCTCTTTCAAAATCATCCCTATTAACTTAATTAGGTATAACACCTGTAGTTTAGAATACAAACATTCGTTCATTCATTTTCTGTAACCGCTTAATCCTAATCACTAGGGTCGCGGGTACCCGGAGCCTATCCCGGGGTCTACGGGCCCGAGGCAGGGACTCACCCTGGGCAGGGTGCCAGCCCACCACAGGGAGAATACAAACAAAGTAAATGATTTATTGGGCCCCCTTACTCAAATGACATATTTTATTTCAAACTTTTCAAGGGAAAATATTGACACATCCACAAAAATAATGAAATATCACCCCTTTTGCTTAAAGCCAGTATCGATTAAAAGTTCAGAGTCTACACATAAACCACACATTTGGCAGACTTTTCCTGCTTATTTCAGTGAGTTCCAAAAAAGACTGACATCACATTACGCTTTTACGCTTTAAACACATATGCCTAAAACAGAGTAACCACTAGATCAACCAAATGTTCACATACATATCACTTTGTATGCTAACATATATGCTCAGTGTTTTTGTTAGTATGTTAGAATACTATTCATTTTAATATAGTGTTCAAATGGATGTAGTTAACGTGCCTGCTCTGCAGTTCTTCCACACAGACTCAACTTGAGGCGTCCATTCGAAAGTCAAACTCATTCACCTCTAGAGCATTCAGTCAGCAACCAAACTTGGGTTTTACCTGGATAGCAAGGGCCTCATGTTTGTTGCTGGTTCTACACTCTGAAGGATTTGGGTGTAGAGAGACAGTTATATCACTCAGTATGTTCTAGTGCAGGGGTGCACAAATCTGGTCTTGTAGGATCGATATCCAGCACGGATCGATGATATCCTTGCTCAAACACACCTGGTTCAACTCACCTGTTAATTGCCTAGTTTAGTCATTGTGTTTGAGGGGGGGGGGGGGACTATTGAACTGTGCTGCACACTGGCCCTTCAGGACCAGATTTAGGCACCCCTGCTGTAGTATCTTGGTGCAAACTGCTTCAGGGTTTGGTAAAAACTGAAGAAATTTACCACAGTGTGCTTAGAATGCTTGGTCCCAACTAGGGGTGGATGATGTGTGTAACAATTGCAGAAATTGATCCAAATGTAGAGTGAAAACAGTTCAGAAGCAGCGAATACAGTCAGTGATGGACGCACAGCTGAATCGCAACAAGCAGAAGGATAGTCCAGTGAACATGCAGAACAATCCAAAACCTTGATACAGCCAGGGGCAAACAGATCCAAATCGCCAGGCAAAACGACAAATCCAAAGGTACAGGGCAAGGCCCTATCAGACAGTATATTAAAACCACTTGGTATGCTAGTCAGGACACACAATGCTTCACAAGGACATCCAGGAGACAATGGTCTATTTATACTGGAAGTGAGGCTAGTGCTTAGTTGATCTTGATCTAGTAGTCAGGGGTCCTTCTGAAACTCTGGAGTGGGAGTCTGGAGTGGTTTATATGGTTGGGGGTAGAGACTCCGTTTCGGATTGCGGTCGAGACCTTACAGTGTGGAGAGATGTGCATGGGTACTCCAGTGTTCGAAGTTCTTGTGTACATGTACTGAAAGCATTAATCGAGGATTTGTTGTCCTTTGTTATAGGAAGATGAATAAAATATGTATGATTTGTATATTTCATATACTAAATAAATAAGAAAAACACTGCTTTTATAAGTTATTATGGCAATAAATTGTGATGGTTTTGCACATTTTGAAACAAGGACAATTATTATATTACGCTTTGCTACTTAGACATACAAGTACTTTTACATGAGTGAGATATTAGACAAACTCGCATGTTGACAAATCAACCACTGAGGAAAACAGACCTCATATAGAGGGCAATGGGTCATCATCAGCTTCCAGTGTTAGTTCTAGTTCTAGTCCTTTAGCTCATAGGAAGAGGCAGCCTCCAATACTTATCCCATCCAACGGTTTCCCTTGGCTACTTTTGAATAATACAGTATATTTTGTAATGTGTTGCATACCATATACTGCTACATTTTTGTACTAATGAATATTTTAGCCTCCTAACACCAATGCTGCTACCTGTTTTTTCCTTTTTTCTTTCTCTGTGGTTAGTCAAATAATCTTTTCTGAGAATATTGTGAAATTTGACCGTCTGCAGGTTTCATTACAAAGAGTTGTGGTGCTGTAGGGATTTTGCACTGTTGTCGGGAGACTGTCGGGTTGATTCCTGACAATGCTGGAAATTCAATGAATCAAAACTAGTTCTTAATAGGATGTTGTTCTGCATAGTATGCATAATACAAAAAAGAACAAGATCAAATAAATCATCTAGTATATTATTAGTGTGATTGCTTCAGGTTTTTTTTCTTCTTTGTAATTCCGCACACTCTACCCACAGTTTTTGAGGTGTGACTCTGACGTGTGTTATCACATGCAGTGCACTCAGTGGCTATAGCACTTGCGTCTCAGTCAGAGAGTTGTAGGTTCAAATCTGTCTGAAGGCCAAAAGGTTTGTGCAAAAAATTGGGTACATACCTTGTGATGCACAGGGACCAAGCAGTGGTCAATCAAAGTCCATTTTTGTCCATTGTGGCCTAGTGCTTAGAGCCCTGGACTGTAACTGACAGAGATGTGGGTTCTGGCTAAAGGTTAAAAGCTTGGCTAAGTTCCTCTTTGTGAAATAGACTGGGTACACAGCTTGTGATGGTCGCTGTGCGAGCCAGAAAACTATTGCAACCACCTAGCAGCCACTAGAGATACCATAACAATCGCTTGGGCATTGCTTAAGCCGTGCAATTACCGTTTGCATTTTCTTGTGGAAATGTGTCTCTAGTGTGTATTGACGTTTTCAAACTTGAGAAGACAAAATATTGTGATACGTATCATGTATTTTCAAAATGCCATATCATTAAAAAGTTTGCCATTTTGCCCACCCTTAGATTCAACAGAGAACTGCGTCTATAAATGCATCCAATTTAGTGTGTAAGAATTTAATAATGATTGGACACAAAAGCACCCATTGTTTTAGGTTCAGATTTACCACAAACAGTTATGCAAGAAGACAAACAGTGCAATGTTCTGCATACATAACAAGATCTGACAGGAAACATGATGCTGCTACAACACTAAATGAAATAAACATGCTGGCTGCATCAAATAGCCTATATCATCTAACGCTGAAGCAGTTTGGAACATTCAGTCTTCAGACTTTTCGAAGAGATTCGCTGCTGCCATCCCCATCCGTTTGTTGAGCCTGAGACTTCTCTGAGAACCAGAGGAGTCAGGTAGATGTGCGTACGCTCTTGACACCATTACTCAGTGCTGTTTACCATATGCGGCGGAGGGGAGGAGAGGGTGAGAGTGCCACATAAATCTCCCGTGAGATCTCATAGATTGCATCCGAATGTGGTTTTAAACATCAGGCCGCCTGTCACCACGAGAGCACTGAGGCTATCCATCCTCTGCCAGCTGCTTTTAAACCCACTTTTAAATTGGCAGTAACGGCCAGCGAAGTGTCTAAAACTAAGTCAAGTAGAGCCTCTTAAACCCCACTGATTCATTTGGACGAGACCAGAAAGACAGACTTTCAATACCATTCTTTTTCTTTGTGTATTTATTTATGTTTGTTTGTTTGATTGTTTTTGCAGGTAGAAGGATTTCACAGAAGGAATGTAATGACTTCTAGGACAGAAATGTGGTTTCCGCCCATTTACACAAAAATTCTAAGATGTGTTTCAGCCCAGACTGCAGTTTTCAAATCGCAAGAGCTGCAACTCTTATAACAGCCCACATTATCTTAACAAGATGTCTTAAGTTTAATGAGAGGAAATTGCACCTAACATCACTGAGCTTGTGAACCGCCTGTACATGAGATCCAATCCGAAGCAGCCAGACACCTTTCTCATGTGCACAACCACAACTAACATGCCATCTGGCCCACTATGTTCAGCATTCAAGCCTCAAGTTACAAAAAAATGAAAATGCTGTCCTTGGCCAGCAAAAGCAGGCCTGTGGCTACTGGCATACACACCTGAAAATTATTTGGAGTTTGATGCCTAAGGGACGAAAAACTAAAGTGCTGAAACTAAAACTTGGGGTCTAAAATTCAATTTACAATTTTTCGCTTAATAATTTCCCTGAAGGGAATTTAAGCAGATCCCTTAAAGTGAAGGAAAAACTTTTAAGGCCAGTATGGACCTCAATGTACAGAAAATAATCACAATTTGTGATAATCACAGTCATGATATTGAACAGAAACATTGTAAGTAGATATTTTGCTTAAATTGTTGAGCCCTAAGCACAATGCAGGGCGGCCAGTCAGAACAGATATAATTTACATATATAGTTTTGAAGGAATAGTAACAAAACAAGCTTGTTTAATGCTGAAAGATGAGGAGAGGTCAAAAATGTAACATGGAACTGTATTTGTAGCTAAAATCTAAGCAAATATCATAAGTGGACTTAAAGGTTTGATACCAATCATTCTGGGTTTTTTTTTCCCTTTTACTGGAACTATAGAGCCAAGCAAGGGCATTCCTAGGCATGAGTAGCCGAGGCAGTTGTCTAGGCCAGCACCAACAGGAGTGGCACAGATTGACAAATACTTTGTTGATTAAGCCCTGGTCAACAAAATTTTTTGGGTCTCCCTGGTCAGCAAAATTTGTTGGGTCTCCCTTAGAGCTGAAATTAAAGTGTCATGGCCGCAGTCTCTGTAATATTTACTCTACAGCTCTAAGAATAATGGCGCATGATTTCAAAGTCAAAGTCTGAACTCAAAACTCTTATTGTTACTCAAAACAATTATCATCATTTTTCATTGCTTAATCATGGATGTTTGTTTGCTTACTTACCACTGGCTGTGGAAATGACTGTCCTGCTTGGAAGGGAAAAAAAAAAAATCCTGTATTGCAATTTAAACAGCACTAATTGAAAAGCAAAGGGATTGGGATCGTTAGCTGGGCCAGAGAAGAAGATGGAACAAATTTAATTTCCCTGTCCGCACTTGTTTCTAATGAAATAGAAAGCCTATTAAAAAGAGGCGAATCAGTACGAAAACCATGGACTTTTAAAACATTATTAAGAACAGAGCCAAAAACTGTTGGACCAAAAACTCATAATGCAGCCGAACATGGCATTTCACAAGGACATTTAATGCCGGAAAGTAGAAACATTAGCCAAAGCATTCAGCTTTGGTTTAAAAATGATTAAAATGCCATTATTTTACAGGGAGTTCTGGAAGTGTAATTAAAAACTTGGGGAGGTTCACACAAATGACTGGGGAGTCAGACCATTTACCTTGCGTGTAATCAGTTACACAGGTGTAGTCACTTCGCTCAAACTATGCCTTTGACGGTTATAATAATAATTTCATAATAATTGCAGTAGCCTTTAGGGGGCACTCACCATGGGAACGAGGCAGGTAGCTCTCGGTCTTGAATTGCTGGTGACGGAATGTGTGGTATGAGGACGAGGCAGTGTGTGTCAAATCCAGGCCTGTCATTTTCTTCTAGACAATCAGAGGCATGCAAATGGAGGGTAAGGACGTTTCTGCCATTCATGGTGGGCTCCACTAATTTGTACTGTGCACGGTTT
>JBBPCZ010000037.1:7560604-7575503 GCA_037974445.1 Brycinus macrolepidotus
CAGAGGCATGCAAATGGAGGGTAAGGACGTTTCTGCCATTCATGGTGGGCTCCACTAATTTGTACTGTGCACGGTTTCCAGATGAAATGTAAAGGATTTAGATCTCCTTGGGGGCTGGATGAGCTCGTCTTGACTGCACTTTCACCTAGATGAACAGATGAATAAAAGGTCCCAATAGAACTCTTTTGAGCAGTGCCTTAAATGTCTATGGTGATGTGCATCTTACAGGCAACAGCCTCGTTAAGGACTCTGTGTCTAAGCCATTTTTTGTCGATGAGAAAGATGTATAGTGCTTCGAAAAATGACTATTGCACCCTGTGGTAAATGTTATGTTTTTATATTTTCCTCCAAATGTCACTGCATCCTTTGAATTTTGAGGTCAAGCAGTCAGAATACAAATGTTGCTACTTGCATGCATCAAGCAAACTAAAACTCATGTACATGTAATACATTAATTAGCCTTGAAATGAAGGCTAATAAAGTGAATCTTGGATCTTGAATCTAAACTCTGAACATTATTTTAAGTCAGCTGACTATCGCACTGGAAGAAGCTTGCTGGTTTGTGTGTGTTATTTTAGTTAGTTGACAGTTGAAACTTACCATGTCAAATTTATGTGTAGTAAGCAACCAAATGCATTCAGTGTACCTGTACCTTAGAAAAGCTATGCACGATAGTGGCTCAGTGACAGCTAAGACCTATAAACACCACAGACTACTTTTGTTGTCCAGTCAAGCCATTTCAGCCATATACACTGAACCCAGTGAAATGAAACAGTGTTCCTCCAGAACCAGTGCAACACAAGAACAAAAACTGAACGCCACAAGACTGCACCATCAAACCTGCAAGTACTTTGATGTGGCTCTGTTTAACCTGCTGTGTAAGCTGTCATGCTACAGCTCCAAACACTGCATAACATTTTGGCATTTTTTCGCTCTTTGACATTAGTTTTTATCATACCATTTTCAGCGAGGACCAATCGGAATCAACACTGTGCTACGATGTGGTTGGATCCGTAACCTACTCACTAAGGTAACTTTAAGTTAGTGGAGTAAACTACAGTTTCAAAAACCGTGGAACAGATTCAATTTCACCTTTCACTGTGTTCATTTATTTGGTGACCATCTAAATGAAGCGATTGTTTTGATTCTTTTAGATTTTGAAATGATCTTCCGTTGCATCTTTCAAAGAATCCTTCTGATCCTTTTATTTAAGGGTGTATGATTTCGAGCTTGTTTTTTTTCTGCCTGATTTTGATGTGGGTTTCACAGCTAGCTTGGATCTTTCAGTCCCTTGTTGTTTTTTCAACATGCACTGAAGCTTTTTCAAGTCACAATGTGACAAAAACTGTTTTACTGTTTCATATGTGTTTCTGACAAACATTCTCGCAGAAATATTGAGCAACTGTTTAATGTCAAGCTAGCTCAGCACTGGAAAATAATCCATAAATAATCATAGTGGCAAGGCGAGCAGTAATACCAGATATTCCTGGTATTAGTCCTGGTATTACTTGATATTCCCTTAACTACTGTTTGGCAGCTTTAGCTCTACAAAGGAAGTTTCAAATACCTGTATAGAGTCCAAATCCTGCCTCAAGGAGGAGTGTGTGCATTTAAAGCAAACATTCAAGCTTGAAACTGACTGGGGGTTAATATAGAGAATCCAAAGGAAGAAACATAAAGAAAAAGGAAGAAAATGGAATGAACCCATGAATGCCAATTTACATTAACTATAGCCTGCCAACTGCTCATCATTGATCAAGTATTATTACTCATCTCTATTGTGTTATTCTTTCATTTTGGGTGTCCGTGTCAGAGCTTCTCAATGTCAATTCAAGTTATGTATATTTAACTTGAATTGACTTTGAGAACAGCTCTGTTGACTAAAACTTTTTGAAGAGGTCAGATGTAAGACAGTTCACTTGCATAAGAAAGGGGAAAGTTAAACAAAAATAAGTGAAAAAAAAAGAGTTTCCAGAATTTATAATGACACCGAAGACATGGCAGACCACCAAAACATACACCATCACATAAATGTTCTTACGTTTACATTTACGGCATTTAACAGACGCACATCAGTGCTCAAGTACTCCACATCTGTTCTTCAAACGTGAAACCTTAACAGATCCTGTCAAAGAAAAGTCAGAGGTGACAGCGTAAGTAAGGAAAACATGGAGTTAAGAGAGTAAGTGCCCAAAGGTTTTTTGAAAATAAATATAGAGAAAAAACAAATGAGTAAGCAATAACAAGAGGCCTAGTTAGTCACCAAGATGCTCCTTGAAGAGGTGAGTCTTCAGACGATGCTTGAAGACAGCGAGGGACTCCGGAGATCTGATCGGAAGAGGGAGTTCATTCCACCACTGGGGGGGCCAAGACTGAGAAGAGTCTTGACGCGTGCCTTCCTCTTCTTTTGAGCAACGGAGGTTCAAGACGAGCGGTGATTGATGCCCTGAGAGGATGAGAAGTGACACGCTGCTTGATCAGTGCAGATACGTAAGGAGGTGCAAGTCTGTTCTTGGCCTTAAAGGCAAGTGTTAAGGTTTTGAACTTAATGCGGGCGGCCACAGGGAGCCAGTGAAGGTTCTGTAGTAGAGGTGAACTGTGGTGAACTTAAAGGTGAACTATTTGGGTGTTTTGTGTCAGAAGGTTGTGTCATGCCAGAGCACTTCTTCTAGTAGCATATTTGTTAACCATGCTAATTAAGTTATTAGGGCGGCTGGTGGCCTGGTCGTTAGGGATCTACCCCTGCGATCAGAAGGCCGTGGATTTGAATCCCAGGACTTGCTAGTGGCACCACTGAGGAACCCTTAAGCAAGGTACCGTCCCCACACACTGCTCCCCGGGTGCTGTGTTCCTGGCTGCCCCCTGCTTCACTTGGTGAATGCAGAGAACAATTTAGTGCTGTTCACTCCTGTTTATTCCTTATTTCCTTTTGCAGACAACTTACCTCAGCTCTGCTTTCTCATTTTGGGAATGTTTCTGTTGTCTAGTGTAGTTCTATAGTGTTCACAGAAAGAAGAAGATCCAGACCTGGCCTCAACATCCTTGAATGAGTTTGGGATTACTTGCAAGAACCATGGAAAAATATCTCTTTAATAAGTGGACTATTTCTTTAATAAGTTAAACCTGAGAAACACAGGAATTGAGCATGACCCAGCAGGTCTGGCCTAAGCATTTGCAGGGAAGATTATGAGGTATACAGGTCCAAAACTCCAGCCAGACAAGAAATACACACAGCCATTAGAAAACAAAATTAAAACAGTTTAATTTAAGATTATGTTGGCTTATCTAATTACTCTCCCTGAAATGGAGGGGCAGGGTATAAGAAGTATTGGGATTCTTGAGTGGTTCACTCAATAATGAGATAAAGATACTTAATTGAAGGATTTCCTACCAAAATGCATTAAATGCCACTTTCCAAAATTTTCATGATAAATGTGTTGGGAGTGGACTTTGCACTTATCAGCGCTAAATTATGATGAATACCACCTTCATTGGAGAAATAAAATGTATTTTCCAAAAGTTATCTAAATCTGTTACAAATGAAGAATGAATTTGTAGCCTTTTGGCCTGAATCTCTTCCATTTAAGGTGGCACTTTAACCTCATAACCATTGTTTTCAGTCCAGTGTCTTGAGGTACAGAACTAAATCAGTTATGTACGATTACTTACAGACTACAATGTGTCTGTATTACAGAGCTTCTTAAATATTATCACACTATTGACCTTCCAACCCTGATACTGCAGAAGGCTACTATGCACAAATGGGCCTCTACCTAATCACTAAATGTGTTGTTGTGCAGCTGTGAGCATCCTGTCTAACCTTGGAATGTTCCAGATGAGTTTGTGTGGGTGTTTGGAAGGATCAAAGCAAATGAAATATTTGATATATTTGAGTAATTAGAAGTATTTTGAATTTGTATGTAGCCGTATAACCTCAGTTCAATCACAACATCAAATTCCATCCGCATCGTTCAGCCCTGTTATATAACCATCTGTTTGTGTATCATTTCTCTCTGTCTCTCTTTCCATTCCTTTTCCTCCACCCAGTCCCATTTTCTCTTTTTTTTCTCATTTAAATAAATCACAGAGGTTTGACTCTACATTTTCATCAAGAATTCTTTTGTTTGCAGAAATGAATTAGATAAAATAAATAAAAACCTACGTTTTCAAGGCTAGTCAAAGAATCCGGAGCAGTTCTGATGCTTGCGGATGGATGAGCCAACATCCTAATAAGGAGAATTTCAATCTTGAATTTTTTTTTGCTCATTGAATCCTTTCTGTCCCCTAAAACTTGACTGAAATGTACTAAGTGATACACGGTCTGTGAGTGGTAATAATTCAAAGTGTGTTTGTGTGTGTGTGTGTGTGTGTGTGTGTGTGTGTGTGTACAGATAAATAAAATGAAAAGGGGAGGCATTTACCAAGAAGCTCCCCAATGCTGTCATATTTTACAGCCCAACAAAATGGCTTTCTATTGATTTTTCATCGACGGCAGAACCGCGTGGTTTCTCCAGAGCCAACAGGCGATAATGGATATATATAGAACTGTGCTTTTGTTAATTAGATCACTCCTTTCACTACAGTGAAGGAAAACCATGCAGCTTACCAACTTCTGCTGTGTGATAATAATGCACTGCTATGCCTGTTCATTTTCTTCCTTGTCTTTATTGTCATGGAAATAAAAAGTGTGAACAGTACCAGTCAAAACATTAAGGAATAACACAGAAATGCACTGAGACAGTCAAGTGCCTTTGCATTCTTCGCGTTCGTTGTCGGACCCTTTTATTTACTGGTCTCAGTTTCATTCAGCTTCCTTGCTTTGTCTGCAATATTGTCACTGTGATGATATACTTGCTGGATGAAAGGTCTTTTTTTCAGCATTATTTTAAACCTTTTTCCCTTTAAGGCATTTTATATCTCTTCACACTTAAACTGGGGTTACACAATTTTGTGCAAAGCACTGTGCAAAGAACATAGGCTTAGATTTTTTGCCTCTCATTCGAGCAGCTATATCCCCATTTTTATAATCTGTTTCTCCTGTTAACAGGAGAGTGGAGAGAAGTAGAGAGAGGAGAATGTTTGTTCTGTGCGTCACGTAGGTTTACTCAAGATGCTAGGCAATGTATTCAACATTTGCAAAATATCGTGATAATGAAGTTAGGCGGCATCGTGACCATCATGGTAACTTGAATGCGCATAATTTGTGGGCGTTTGAGTTGCTACCCTTTCTTGTTTACATTTACATTTACGGCATTTAGCAGACGCTCTTATCCAGAGCAATGTACGTCAGTGCTTAAGTAGTCCACATCTGTTCTTCATACCTGTAAAGCTATACTTAAATCAGCATCTGCTTTTAACCAAGTTACTGGCAGCTAAGTTACACACCTAAACAACTCTTGTCGAAGAAAAGTCAGAGGTTAAAGCAAAAGTAAGGAAGGCATGGAGTTAAGAGTAAAGGTTGTTTTTTTTTTGTTTGTTTTTTTTAATGTATATTGGAAAGAAGAAATGAATGCGCAATAACAAGAGGCCTAGTTTTGCAAATATGAGTGTTAAGACTCATTAGCAGAATAAGAGACTGATGCTGGATGTCTTTTTTAACCATAATGGTCAACAATATGCTCTTATTGTTAAACATTATGGTTATTATGGGCAGATGGTGGCCTAGTGGTTAGGGAGTTGCCCCTGTAATCAGAAGGCTGTGGGTTTGAATCCTAGCACTGCTAGTGGCGCCACTGAGGTTTCCTTGAGCAAGGTACCTTCCCCACACACTGCTCCTTGGCGCCCCCCGTTGGTGGCAGCCCACTGCTTCACTTGGTGAATGGGTTAAATGGGTTAAACGCAGAGAAAGAATTTCACATTGTTCACCTTGAGTGCTGTGGTGTGTTCAGGCGTGACCATGAGAGGCCACTTTACTTCAAAAATAAAGATGGCAAAAGTGAAAGAACCTCCACGTAATGTAAAGGCTCTATACTGAAGGTTATTCTTAAAACGGCCAAGAACCTTCAGGAACCTTTTTTATAGGAGTGCAGATACAAGTTGGAAGCTGATGATTTTCCCAGCTGTTCGTATTGTGCTCTCAGCATCTAAAGGTTTTGTGATAATGAGGCCAAAACACTGAATGGGGCTGGAACAATTCCTTTCATTTGAGAAGCTGCTCGTTCTGTGGTGCTGAGTGTCCTTGCGGTGGAGTGTCACAAATCTCAGGTCCTTGCCTTTGAATATCTTTGTTTCTAGTTTAGCGTTTTTGTGTGCTTTGACATTTGGAGACAACCAGCCATTTTCAAATGAAATCAGATCTCACGCATCCTGATTTGCTGCTGCTTATGTGGGACTGAGAAGAAAAGCTTTGATATTAAAGTAATCTGTGCTCAGCCTCTGCTCGCGGAAAACTGGTCGGGCGAGCCGGAAGACTCTCAGAAGAGCCGGGAAAAATGAAGCAGGAAATGTCATGCAAGCTTCCTGTCAAATGTCAAATCCGTTCCTGCCTGCGCCTCCTCCGCATTGATTGGGTCTTAGTTTTTCAAGGCCTGACTTCATACTGAATCCCACATTAAAACTGAGGGGATTTGGTAGGGGTGGGCACATCATGACAAAAAAATGTCAAGATACTTAAAGATTTTTTCATACTACATGACACGAGGCTTGAGATGATTAACGATTGTGTCGTGAATCGACACTAGTTTCCATCTATCTTGGCTGTCAATCAAGTTGGATGATTTAAAGGTCATATTGTCGATGGCTTTAAAATAAAAAGCATGTATCTCATCAAATCAAACCATACTTGTGATCGGAAGTCTTAAAGTAGTCTTCAACTTTTTTTCTTT
This sequence comes from Brycinus macrolepidotus, assembly GCA_037974445.1. Taxonomy (NCBI): domain Eukaryota; kingdom Metazoa; phylum Chordata; class Actinopteri; order Characiformes; family Alestidae; genus Brycinus; species Brycinus macrolepidotus. Next base: position 7,567,429 of record JBBPCZ010000037.1, read on the forward strand.
TTAGTCCTTCATAGTTTTTATTTCTGTTTAGTTTTTATTTCTATAGGTTACACTTCTACTTGCTTCTCTTGGACTCTCCACTTTGCTGTTGTAACAATGCAAATTTCCCACCTGTGGAACTAATAAAGGGTTATCTTATCTTCATGCATGGAACACCTTCCCATGCATAAAACATGAATGGAGACTTAAGCATTTTTCAATATCAAAACAGATCAAACAAAAGAGACAAACACCTACTATTTCTATTTGTAGAATAATAAGAATACATTTTAAGGCTGCAGTAACAGAAACCTTTGGGTTAATGCACAAGGCAAGCTTTAGTCATTATGTTATTTTTACAAGAAATTATTTCTATACTATAAACATGATTTATTAAATATACAGTAAGAACCAAGTCATATTACAGTAATAACCTACAAGGTTCTGAAGTGAAACAAGCAGGTTTATTTCTTCTAGTTTAAGTTTCTTCTCTTTGGTTTTGCCGTATTACTTGATGTGCGGAAACGGGTTACTGGAACTGCGAATCCTGATCATTAAAGGATCCTCAGTCTGTCAGTGGTAAGAGCAGTGTCTCATTCAGTATTTGAAGCGCCTGTTTGACAACATGCTCAGTGTGCTGGTGGTGCAGAAATGTGGCTGTTTTTATTTTATTGGAAAGCAACTCTCACTTTCTTGCCAACACACATTCATCCTCCCCCTACACACACACACGCACACACACACACACACACACACACACACACACAATGGTATTGTCAATCAGTTTTTCATTACAAATTGTATGTTTTACTTTGTTTTCTATTTTGCCTAAAGTGAAATATGATGTGTGTGTTTCATGCAGGCTGTCTAAACAGTGACGGCAGAATATTTCATACTCAGGTTCAGGCAAACTGGATAGTGATTGTGTGTAATCGAGCGCGAAGCTTCCGACTCTACTCTCGATTCCTGTAAGCTTGGAATCGGGGAATCAGTTCTTTTTGGGATTTTTTGGGGTTTCCCAACCCTTTAGTTTGCTAACTTGGCCTCACAAGTCACAATTTCTGTGTGAATTTTGAATGGGTTAATTGGTCTTCTGCAATGTTTAATCGGGATCATACGCACGTCCTTTCCTTTAGGAAATGGGTGAAAATTCATACCCCCCTCTAATACTCTTGGATATCAGGTAAAAAATACTTTAAACTCGCTACATAAAACACTGCAACTGACATGTTACTTTCGGAAAATTTGTCAGAGGTTCTCGGTGGGTTAAATTCAAAATACTGATGTGGAATATTTTGTGGACAAACATGCACATGCACATACAGCTGTTGTATCGTCATTCATGGATTTACTTTCACATATTATATGCATGAATGAAACATATACTGAGAGTCCTGAGCAGTTTACAATACCCAACATTTGGCAAACATCCTGTAATAGTTACATCTTTTTTTTTTGTTTTTTTGTTGTTGTTATTATTCATATTAAACACTGATGTGAAAAGAAAGTGTTACACTCTGGTCCCATCTGTGGGTTGTGTGTTCTGTTCTGCTGTGAGAGAATGAAGTAAGTGTCTTTTAATAACTGTTGTTAAAGAGTGTATTTTCCTTGTTAATGGTGTTCTTGAATTAGTTTCACTTTTACAGATGTAGTTTAGCCCGCATGTGACTCGTTTGCCACCTGCTGTGTTTAGCACTTAGCCAGTACCTTTAGGTTATGTTATTTATAGGGCTCGTTTATGTTGTGTCGCTGATAAAACAGATGTTAGTTTATACGTTACCTGTTTATAGCGCTGGTTTATTTCTTATCACTGTTAAAAAGTAAATGAATGTTTGCATTTATGTTACATGTTTGTTGCAGTGGTTTATGTTGTAACAGTTGTGAGTGTTGCGGTACTGTGTGTGAATAAATATCAAGGGTTACCACAGTGTCTGTTGTACAAGAGGTGTGTTTTGCCATTGTATTGTATTGTATTGTATTGTATTGTAATGTGATATGTATCATATTGTGAAGTTGCTGACGGCACCTTTTTCTTCTGCTTATCAGTACTTAGAAGGGGGGACATAGTCAGGTTCTCGTTTGTTTTCTCTTAGTTAAGGCCAGTACACACTGGGCACGACACGAAAGGCATGAAATGTGAAATATTCTGACAATTTTTTGCATCAAATCTATGTGCACAAGACTAATTTCTTAAGGAAACGTCACCAAGTTCTTTGCTTCTCGCAAAAAAGAGCGAATGATGACACCGGGTATTCTATCTTCCTTTTTAGAAAAGTGAAAAGAGCACAGAGGGTTTCACTGCCACATTTGGGAGCTGAAACTTTATGGCATCTTTTGCGTAGCTTGGATGTCCGTAGCCTGGTTTGAGCTGCCTTTGGAAATGCAGCCTCATCCGTGACAAAGCAGAGGGTGAAAGGATCCTTTTGAGGTTTTGTGAAGAAGTTCTGCTTGCTGGGGGACAGCCGATTTGTCAGCTTGGTTGCAGCCATGCCAGCGCCGGAGGCTGCAGGGATTGATCAGTGAGTTCATGTCGCTGCTTAAAGTTCACAGAAATCGAACAGAGGGAGAATAAAATAATGTCACATTTTTGTCGTTGTGATGATGTCATATCATATAGTCGTCTTGCTCACCCTTAGGATACTTCAGCACTTTGTCCATTGCATGATATATTCTCAATCTACAAGTTAGGATGTGCTCTTTAATTACTACTCTCCACTGTATGGGTAAGTTACCTTTTAAAAGCGTTTGGGGGTGAATTTTCAGTGCCTAAGAGCGTATTTAGCTTTAAAGAGAGCCACTGAAGCAGCAGAAGACCGTAAGATAAAGATGTGCAGAGAGATCGGGGGGGGGGGTGGACTGTTGGCCTCTGAACCTGAGGGACCACCTCATGCTTGGCTGGAGGATGTTCTCTTTTCTTTCACTTTCTCATTGTCCCTGTCTCCCAGCGGTTCATCTTTCCTTTCTTTTATGTCCCTTTATGTGAGCATCCTTTCCTTCAATCTTTCCCTCCCTCGTTCTCCCTCCTTTGTGTATGCGTTTGAGGGAATGAACTCATGCTCCTTTCTCTACACCTTTATGTCGCTTGCTTTCTCTCTCTCTCTCTCTCTCTTTCTTTCTCTGTCTCCCTTTGTCTGCCTTTCTCTCTCTCTACATCTGCTCCTCTGTCTCTGTCTGTCTTTCTCTGTCTCTAATCATGACTGTCTTTGTCCACCTATCTGTCTCTCTCTCTCTCTCTCTCGCTGTGTCCCTCTCTATCTCTCTCTCTCTCTCTCACACACTCTGTATATATCTTTCCCTCGCTCTCAGTGTCTCTCTGGATATCTTTCTATGCCTGTCTGCTGGTCTTTCTGTCTTACTGTCTGCCTCTCTCACTTTCTTGCTGTCTCTCTATATATCCCTCTATGTCTCTCTCTCTCTCTCTCCTGTGTATGCCTCTGATGGGAATAGTCTTCATCATTTTTCTCCAAACCTTTTTGTGTGTCCACTTTCTTCAGCCATCTTTCTTTATCATTCTCTCTTTGTGTCTCTCTCTCTCTCTCTCTTCTCTTTTTCCCTCTCTCCTCTGCATGCATTTGAGGGAATAGACTCATCCTTTTGCTTCCTGTTACCTTTTTACTTTTTTTTTCTTTCAGGGACGGCAGGGCCTCAGGCTGTGTCTCTCACCCACCAGGGAAAACTCTCGCAGTCCGTGTCATCAAACTTTAAGCACCTAGCTCGGCGGCCTGGGGCAGACCGCTTTGTCCTGGGCCGCTTGTTTTCCCCCTGCGTGAGTGGAGGGGTGCGAGCAAGGGTCTGAAGCTTCCCAGCTGACATGTGCTGTTCCTCTGTCCTTAAAGCTGGGGTCCTTCTTTTATGTCAGATAGCACATAAATGGAACACCTCAGTGGGGAGCAGCGCTTTCATGGTCAGCCTGGAACCTAATTACCATTCTGAGGAGAGTGAAAGCTAATGGATGCCGAAGTGTCGGAAACATTGGGTAAATTTGCAGAGGCCTACTAATCAGGGTTACTTTGGTGTTCTATTTGAAATGGGAAAAGAGAAGAAAAAAGGAAAAAAAAACTTGGGTATTGTTAGTCCTCAGTATGGACACCTACTGCATTAGCCCTAAGGCACACACCGCCTTGTCTATTTGCCTGCTGTTCTTTCTCTTGGTAGGTTTATTTCTCTTACAAGTTGCTCTTTTGGCTGCGTTTAATAGGCAGGGACTGACAGAGACTCGTTCACACTCTTTGAAGTCGACAGTTTTAAGGACAGAACCAAAAACTCTGTCCTTAAAGTCAACCCAGTCCTCAAACGTCCTGCCTTCAACTATTATACCAACTGTACATCCCACACACACACACACACACACACACACACACTTTCTGAACTGAACTCCAATCACACGGCATAAACACACTAAACTGTTACGCCATAAACAAAGAGAACTAACTCCTCAACTGCCACCGTAAATACCTTGTATTTATTTATATACTGTGCATTTTTCTAATCATGTTGCTGCTACTTGCCATTTCTGTACAATTATATATTGCTGTCTACCTCAACTTTTGCATTCCTTTGCATTTTTGCACAACCCTGCTGCTAGAATACAGTATGTCATTATACTGTATTCACACACACTAGTGCTGTCACTGCTTCTGTCGACTGCACTGTATGTTGTCTTGCCCTGTAAATTATTGTACTGTTGCTCCTGTGGGTTTTTTTGCGTTCTCTCTTTAGTCCTGTCCCACCTGCACGTGTGTTTTTGTCCTTTGTGGTGCTCTGTTACCATGGTCTTAGAGGAACGTTGTTTCATGGCAGAAATGACAGTAAACACCTAGTTCACTTGATGACTGTCTGTGGCGTTATCACTGCACTGCATATCTTTTATTAATCATTATTGAGAGATTGTCCTTTTCAGTACTGATATAACGGAAAACCAACATGTGCAAATGATCCTCGGATCCCCATTATTATTTGTTATTGTGTCCCATGAGCATCCAGACTAGACACTGGTGATCCAGTTGAGCTTCTGTGGACCTTTTTGATAAATAATTTTGGTTAAACATAATACAGGATAACCTTTAAAACATTAGGATTGCAACAAATATTTAGTAACATATGCTAAATTGATTAATTAAAATAGTTAAAACCATCAGAATAACCAACACATTTACCACTTTTATGAATTCATTCACTTCTGTGGGACAACAACCATTTGTTGTCAAGCTAAATACTTCTTTCTAACCTGTGTAGCATGGAGGTTTGTTTTTTTACTAAGGTGCATGCCAAACAAATGTCCTTCTCCTTCAGATTGATAGCTAGCTAGCATTTTATCTATTTTATTTATACCAGAGAATAAGAGGAGGCAGGCTAACTGCTGTCTGGAGCAACATATTCAGCCGATATGTCTGACTTTAGCTTGTGCTGTGGTATTTTGGGGTTTTTATTGACCTAAAGCCTTGATCACTCCCTTGTTCACTCACAAGAGTACACCCAGAAATATATGATTTGCTTTAAGAGATACCATTCTCTTTGCTATCCTTCTCTGATCATCACTTACACACTGTTTAAATTAAAGCACAAATAAAAGCACAGTAGAACGTAATAATTAAATAATAAAGAAATGATAAAAGTAACTATTATATATGTATAGTATGCAGTGTTATACATGCCTCACACCTCCAGGGTTGGGGATTTGAATCCGGGTCCTGGTCTTGTGTTTGTGGATTTTGCATGTTCTCCTGGTGGTGGGGTGAGTTTTCTCCGGGGTCTCCGGTTTCTCCCACAGTCCAAAGACATGCATGTCAGGTGAATTGGGGATTCTAAATTGATCGTAGGTGTGAGTGTTTGAGTGAATGGTGTGTGTGTGTGTGTGTGTGTGTGTGCGCCCTGCTGGTGGACTGGCGCCCTGCCCAGGATGAGTCCCTGCTCCGGGTACCCTAGTGAGGATTAGTGTAAAAGTGTAAAGTGTCCATTTGTCATCCGTGAACACACCATGTGAACAGCACCAAATTGTTCTACACGTTTATCCCATTCACCCGATTGAAGTGGCTGGCAGCCAGGAATGCAACGCCCGGGGAGCATTCTGTGGGACGGTACCTCGCTCAGGGGTACCTCAGTAGTGCCATTAGCAATCCTGGGATTTGAACCCATAACTTTCTGATCGCAGAGGCAACTCCCTAACCACTAGGCTACTAGCTGCCCCTTAAGCAGTTACAGAAAGAGAGTGAGTGAGTGTTATACATCAGCTTTTTTAAAGTTTACACATTTTGTAACTGGCAGAAAGACTGTTGTTGTACTCTACCATTCATAATACTACATAATTACATATTCAAATACGTCACTGCTTAATTACGTTATAAAATAATGATGAATTAATATTATGTTCGTTCCATTTACATTCATTTTGAGTCTTATTGTTGATTCAAATGAAACCCAGTGATGTAATTAAATATGTAATTATGTAATACCATATGGATGTTATAGCAGAGCAAAAGTCATAACTTTTGATTTTGTCCGTATGCATCCCTCTATACGGGGTCTACAATGCCATCAGACTGTTATTGGGATGGAGTCAAGACCCCAACTTTCCAGTCTGGCTAGCATGCTGATAGTCTTGGCTGCTCTCCTAGTGAGATGCTGGGGCACCTGTACTTGTTTCACCTCTCCCTCACTCTGTAAGCAGAGAAGAGAAGGTGGAGGAGGAACAGATGAGGCCCCAGGCGGGAGAATGAAGAAATGGATTTTCCATTGATGTCCTGTGGAGGGCCACGGCCTAGCTCTCCATGCCCAAGACCGAAAGTCTTGAATAGCTGGATCCTGGGGTCGAAATGCTATGGTTTTTCGCATGTGCTGGCACAGCCGGACAGGCTTGCTGGGTAGGATGAGCACCGACTGTGTGAGTTTTGATTGTGTAGTATATGCAAGAGGCGTTCTTAATCAACACTCTCAGGGTGAAACTGTTGGAACTGATTCTGACAGAGGCGGTGCAGAATGTTTGAGCTGAAGGATAAACTGTGAATGTTCCTTAATTTTGATGTGTAGTACATGCGCAAAAATACCATATGATTATTTTTGTAGACACAATGATAAGGATATTCCTTGCAATATATTTAAAACAGTGAATCCCAAATGTGAGAAAGATTAGCTTGCGTTAGCTGGGGACGCTGGTGGCCTGGTGGTTAGGGAGTTGCCCCTGTGATCAGAAGGTTGTGGGTTTGAATCCCAGGACTGCTAGTGGCACCACTGAGGTACCCTTAAGCAAGGTACCATCCCCATACACTTGGAGAATGGGTTAAATGCAGAGAAAGAATTTCACTGTTCACACTGTATACTGTGCTGTGGTGTGTTCACGCATGACTATAAGGGGCCACTTTACTTTATTATTGCAACAAAAATATGTTTTTCAGATCCCTTTGAATGTCTTAATTCAGGTAAACACCCACACGACAGTTTAAGCTTGGTTAGGATGCTCACAGCACACTCTACAAAATTTTGTGATTGGTTAAACGCTCATTTGCATTTTCCAACTTTCTTCAATATTGGTACCGCAAAGGCTAATATAATATAATCCATTAACAAATGATCTCTTTTGCCTCAATAATGTAGAGTTTGTGATTCATATTCACAAAAAACCTTTCCTGTCGTTCTGTGAACAGCTGCCCATGGAAGCTGTATAATGTCAGGAAAGTGATTCACAAACTACCTTTTTTTTCTCCATTTTTTTTTTTGCCCAATTAAAAGCTAATTATCTGCTCTTGCCTTAACACTCCCTCCCACCTGCTGACTGAATTTTCCCTGCTGAACAGCACCAGCCAGGCCAGGAGTGTAAAGACGAACACATCCAAACTCCCTCCAAGACACGTAGAGAAGCCCAAGTTTCACAAAGCAGCACAATACTAATTATTTATACTAATAGTAATTATTTATTTATATATAAACATTGTATCTCCAAAAAATATTTTCTGAGCTTTCAGTGTAAGACAGTGTAGCAAAATTTTAACAAAGGCAGCTGGGGGCCTAGTGGTGAGGGAGTTGCCCCTGTGATCAGGAGGTTGTGGGTTTGAATCCCAGGACTGCTAGTGGCACCACTGAGGTACCCTTGAGCAAGGTAC
>JBBPCZ010000037.1:7578304-7592219 GCA_037974445.1 Brycinus macrolepidotus
TCTCTCTCTCTCTCTCTCTCTCTCTCTCTCTCTCTCTCTCTCTCTCTCTCTCTCTCTCTCTCTCTCTCTCTCCACACACACTTTCTTTGCCTCTGTCTCTCTTTCTCCCCTTTTAAAGAGCAATAGAGCCGTCCTCTGCAGATTTTGCAGATATGTAGCAATCCCCCAGAGCCTTGCGAGGCAGCCTGTAATTAAGGGGCTGTGATATATGACAGAATTGATTACACAGGGATGCACTGTGTCCTTACATTAGGTCCTCGTTCCACCCACACTTTTAACAAGCGCCTCACTGTTCTCCTCCTGTGAACACTTTCCTTTGGCACATGCACGTCCACATACAGTGAAACACAGTGTGAGCAAGTTTGAGCTTTCTGTGTGTAACCGTGTTTTCTCTCACTGTATAAAGGATGCTAGAGACACCTTTACTGGATATGTGATTTTTTTCCCATGTCAACACAAGCTTTTTCAAAGCACAGTTCAGATTGGTAAGAACTAATTATAGATTTGCTCAATTAGAGTAATAGAACACTACTGATATGAGACTTACAATCCATTTCAAGCATTTTCTTGTTTGGCTTTGTTAGATCATGGTCTTCACACATACAGTGAGGGCGAGGACTTCAATGAGAATCACAGACAAGAGCAGAAACAGCTGTGTTTTTGCAGAGCTGATGCAATATGTGCTACCTTCCCTTCCTCTTACTAGGCTCTGTTCACTCAGACGGATACCCAGGCACTTGTCAGTGCCAGACCCTGGTCACCTCTTCAGCTGTTCTTAAGCCTTTGCCTCTAGTAGGCCTAATTGGTTCAGCAGAACAAGCCGCGTAGGCCGTGCATTTCTTTTCACGCTAAGAACTCCTCGTTCTCCGGGCTTCGGCACTCTTCGGCATGTTTGTATAATTATTGTTGAGTAAATAATGTCTTTGAGGCCCAGGATTATATGTTGAGGTGACCCCGTCATAACTCGTGGACACGACAGGAGCTATTGTGAGAGGAATCCCTGTCAGTAGCTGCCGGATAATCTCTTTACGCGTCTGTGATGCTCAGTCGGGGCTGGAGAAGGTAAGCAGCTTAGCCCTCGATAAAGTGCAACCAAAACATACCCCTTAAATAATGCATATAAATGCACTCCAAACAGAGCAAAATGTTACAAAGCACTTTGGATGATTTAGCGGGCAGTGAGTTTGCTGCGAACAAACTTTTGCTAAGAAATGATTTTCAGTGCAAGACCTGAAAAAAAGTTAATAAAAGACTTTGCAACAAATATCAACTTCTTTAACTCTGTTCATATGTTACACATGTCTTCATTTTTATTAAGGAGTTCACAATAAGACACTGGGAAGAATAGAAGGAGAGACAGAATGAAAAGAGCCTTTGCAAAAAGGGTTCTATAGAGTACTAAAAGGTTTTAACGAGTCTTTTACTAGTAACAATAGTGGAACACTTTTTTTTAATCTATTTTGGGTATGTATTTTAGAGAAAAAAGTATGAATCTAGTGAAATTAACTGCCGTATAAAGTGAAACTGAATCTGGCATCACTAGATGAAATTACTCGAAACCATTGTTTCAAATGTGTGTGTAGAAACAGGGTCTTATTAATTTTCATAGAACAATCTGATAATGAGATAAATCGGATATATTGACTACATTTAAGATCATTTCACTCATCAAAAGGACATTTTTACAGGAATTCAGCAACTTTAAGACATCCATTGCTTATCTATCAGTCCTGCTTAAACTAAAACTCCAGTATATCCTAGTATATCCTGTTGAAAATATATGAAACAGCCTTTTCCTTTTTTGGAGGGGGAGGAGGCTCCACAAGGTTGTTTGTGCGGCATTTGGTGTGCTTTTTATGAAACAGGAGACAAATTGACCGTTTTGACGCTTGCCAAAATGTCCTAGTTGCTTGGACACAGCCAGTCATCTTGGGTGTCACCATGCCAACCCTGGAGGTAACCATGATTAGTGAGTGAGTTCATGGTGTCTGTGAAAGTTTGCAAACACATGACAAATATAATTATGTTGCGATTTTGCCGCCTTAAAAACCCCATTTGGTATGCAAGAAATCAGTTATGCTCTTGTACAAGTTTAAAGTTTAAATAAATCACACAAATAGATCATGGTCATTCCATCCTGTAACAGCTATTTCTTTCAAACGCTGCGTGTTGCATGCTTTGACTTCTACAAGTATGTCTTATTATACGATTACACATTTTTTAACTTCTCAAGATGTTGCATGAGATAATAATTTATTATGGAAAAGGGATAAATTAACAACAAAATGAAGGTTTCGTTACTCAGCTTTTTTTGTGAGCACACTCTCTGTTTTAGCATTGATCTTCACTTCTACTGATATTCTGTATGTTTTGGGTTTTTTTTTTTTTCATTTCTCTGTTGTCCCACCCACCTCAGCCGTCTCAACTGTGAAGCTTTTGTGAATCTTGTCATGCAACCAGAGTAATCTTTTCTCTTCTTCTGTCAATATCCTGAAGCCAAGCTACCATGGAGATCAGCTGTGTTTGATTAGCATCTTGGCAGTCCGTGAAGCTGATTTCCGGAAACTTCTGCACGTGGAGAGTTGCTAGGAATTAAGGAGCTTCGGCCTTTACGTGTGGCTTTTACAAACACGCCTTTGTCTCTTAGCAACAGCGTGTGTGCTTGTGTGCGCGTAGAGGCCGATGGTCAGGCTAATGGTGCAGCATGTACTCACCTTTCTGTTCCCTATAATCAGCTCTTGTCCTCTCCCAGCTTTAGTTAATGGGAATTCTCATGCTTCCTCTGGCCCTTAATGGCACATGCATCATTCTGTCAGAGGATCGATGCAAATATGTATATGTGAGAGAAAGAGAGAGAGAAGTTGCGGGAGAGAGAGAGGTTGCGAAAGAGAGAGAGAGTTACAGCAAAAGCCTCTGAATAAAGAAGTGTTTCAGACTGATGCAGAGAGAGAGAGAGAGAGAGAGAGAGATTGCATTGGACTGTCAGATTGTTATGTAAGGCTTGTGCAAATATGGCGAGAGAAGGTGTCCTGCTGTGCTTTATTGCTGATGAAGGAGACTGAGAGTTGATTGAAGATGCTGGGACTTTACAGTCACTCCGATCCGGCCAACTCTGCTCCGAAAGCCTTATTTAATTTAACTTCTGCCGTCCGTGTATAACAATACAAATGGTGCAATCAGCAGCCATCTATCATTTAAACCTGATTCAAACTGTGCAGTAATTGCAGTCTTATAAAGTTATTGCACGTAACGTAGTATGAGGTGATTCCAACGAAAGCTTAGACAGATTTTTAAGCGTACAGTACGATATGTTTTATACTCATGTGTGCTGCTTGCCACATAATATGATATAAATTCTCTGCCCATAGGCCTCTGATGTCAGAACATGATGACATTATGTTTGCTTCATCCATGAGCGACAGCCAGCCATTTGTAGCTGTGAGCTGTGTGTCATCCCATGCCATTCTTCTATTAGCAGCTTTGTCGGCATGCGCCATGCGTCATTAGTTGTCAAGGCACTAAATCTGCTGCCACTGAGCAATGATACATTAAGAGCTCTAGGACAACCAGTTTTAATCTACAAAGAATTTGGTTCATTTTGGTCTTGGAACCTCAAACCTTATGCAGACACAAAATAGACATTCTAAATAATTGGTAAATGTTTACCGGTACTTCACAAGAATTTCTCCCCTTTCCTTGTAAGTTGGACAGTTCTGAAATTAGTTAAAGCTGGCATAAGCCTGCTGTCACCCTTAAAAATAGCTGTTTGTTAGAAAGTAATTGTGTGCCTGTGCAAGCTTGCCACTAGTATAGGATTTCAAGTCCCCTGAAGGCACATTTTAAGAGAAATTAAAATGTGTCTGAGCCTTTCATTTCTTTTAGTCCTGAAACCTACACATTGGTCACCTATACAAGCTAGTGTCTGATCTTTCTCTTCCTCTTTAAAGTTTGATAGATTTTTAATTTAAGTGTACAAATTTGGTACACTGTCAGACAAAACAGCAGCTGTCCTATGTCCCATAGGACTTCAATCCTACTCGGACCAGGACACTGCTTAATCAAAAGATGAAGCCAGCATGCTGTAAGTGTTAAAGCTCAGGTTCTGTGTTGTGTAGTTATTTGTGTTTTAGTGTGTCCTGCCTCTTGTTTTCCTCCGTATGCCTCATCTCCTTCAGGACAAGAGCAGCACTTCAGTGGCCAGCTTGGTTTGGACATCCAGGGTAATTTCTAATCGATCGGGTATTGACCTGTGCAGCCGTGCAGTCTGACCTGATAGATGGGAGGGCTGAATGCTTAGATGGCCAGAGAGGCCGTGGTGGCAGAGTTTAGGCCTATACTAACACACAACGACTTACACAAGCACCTGCACACAAAACAGGAACACGCTCAGATACAAGACACTATAATGATACTCACTGATCAGCTGCATGTAGTAACCACACAGAGAGCCTGGAACACCCAATATCAGAATCAGAATTAGAAAACTTTATTGATCCTGGGGGAAATTGCGGATGTTACAACTGCACAGACACACAGACAAGAACAATATAAAGACAAAATATAAAGTCTAAATAAATCTAATAAAAATCTGTAGAAAAAAAACTCAATATGAAAATACACTATGCTATACACCAATGCCGCATATAAATACTATAGATAAGTAACACTGTTAAGTGAAATCTAACGACACGGATAGTACACTTATTAGAGATCACGGAGAACTTTATTGCACTTATTAGAGATCAGTAGTATATAAGTAATATTGACATATGCACATAATAAGTGAGGAGTGAGGACCAAGTGATTATACTGGAATATCATCAACACCTGGGACATGGATGGAAAGTGGCATTTGTTTGTCTACAAAATATGGTTCCTTAGTCATAAATCAGGGATTCACTAGTATTCAGTCAACTTGCTGTGATTTTTTAAAGTGATAGTTTGGCAGAAATAACAAATAATAGATGCTTATATCACAAATGTTAGAATCATGCAAACTATATGTCTAACTTATTTGTACGCACTTGTACTTGATGAAAGTATGAACATGTCCATTAGCTGCAGTGCGCAACAAGTTTGATACATTTTTCAAAAATGCAAGTACAGTTATACCTGTCGAAGTAGCTCTCTCTGGAGGCGACGCTAAAACCAAGAGCTCAGGTCCTCAAACCTGTTTGTTGTGGTGAGTTCTGGCAGTAGATGAGACTTCTGCCACTGCCTCAATGGCGGTCCGCCTCACATACAGATGAGCCTGTAGCTTCTCCATCTACCAGTCAACTCTCTGTAGCGCACCTTTGTGTCTATGACTTATAAATGGTGTATTTCAAAATGGGGCATCAATTGTGGCTTCTACAACAACATACAGTGCGCATGCAGATGAGATTCGGCTGACTATTATTACATCTTTTGAACAGCTGTATAAAAAATAATTTAAATTGTTGTTGTAAAATGTAAATGTTATTTTTAAGGGTGATTTTGAGAACAAGTATTTAAGGAATTCAGAAATACCAACAAAGATCGGAAGCCTGTAGAATGCTATCCGGTCCTGAATGCTAATCTTGGTCTAAACTGCTTCTTTAAAATGTGCAGCCATTACAAATTACAAGACAGCAGCCTTGAATTATATGCACTATGGCAGAAAAGGGCTGTTATAGGACTTAGTCAACATCTTTCGTGCCATGTACACAGTTTAAACCTGGAACCTACAGGGTACCAGTGCGAAAGGCCTAACCCACTGAGGCACTGCTGCTCTGACTCATCCTTTGAAAGCTTGAATGGTTTTGAATGACCAGTGAAACGTGGGTGAAGGAGAAACCCTGGGCGGAAGATGTGGTTATAAAGGCGGAGTGGCGGGAGGATTCAGGTTAGTGGAGGATAATGTGCAGTGGCAGCTGTGTTAACACAATGACTCAGGCTTCCCTCTCATCCACAGGTCAACACAAAGCATAGGGAGCGAAACAGTGCAATCATGTTATGTTAGTTTAAAGAGACGTATGAGGACCAGCCATTATGAAGACCAGCAACAGTCGAGTTGTATTAAAGGAGCTGTAACTGTGTGGCATAATGAGTGGGAGAATGACTGAATGCCGGGGAATTAAATCACACTGCAGTAAGAGATATGGACCGATATGGAAACTGTGGACCAATACCAGTGTTCTTTTTTTGTACGTACATACACGCTGATACATAAACACTTGTAAAATGTACTAATTAGCTGCATCTATGTAGTTTAGCCTTACACAGAATATAACATTAATTAATGTAGAAATTTTTCTGTACAAATGCAGAGAAATGAAAAAAAAATGCAACTGTTTGAGGGCAGCTCCCCAGTGTTGCTCAGTCGGTCTGCTCTTCGGGAGGATAATAAATAAATCATCAAATATCAGTTTGAAACATGGGTCAGCTCTAACATCTGTCTGTTGCTGACACTTCTTTCAGCAGTTTTCGACTGATTTCAGTCAATTAAACAAACAAAGCAAAAGTGAAACACTTAGCTATATAAACAACCAGTCTACATTTGTCTACAAATGGGGCTTATTGCAACAAAGGAAAAAGGTGTGTTTAGAGCAGTGGTTCTCAAACCTTCTAATAGGTTTGAGAACCTCTGGTTCAGAGAGAGAATTGACCTATCCATGGTTTCCCAACAGTTGCTGTGTTGGACAGCCTTTACAAAACAGACAAAAATTCTGTTCAGTGTAATGAGAATCTTACATGCATTGCAGTCACATCACAACACTGGGATTCCAGTTAAAAATGCTGTGCTTACCAAGATAATACTGTTGTAGATGATGGTGCTCTGACGGTTCTCTGATGAAATTAATAAATGACTCAATTTAAAGATTTTGATCTCTCTTTAGGTAAAATTAAGTTTGTGCCAGCATTGTGTAAGGCTTGTGCATCCCGAGCACTTTCATGAAAGAATGCATTTGTGTGAGGAGAACCAGTTAGGTCAGTCAACCCTGTAGCTCAGTAGTTTGGGGATGTACAGTTTGCAGTTAATAGACAATCGCTTTGTATTTCAATATCAGTATACCTTCCAGTAAATGGAAAATGAGTATACCCTTATTGTGAGATGGTCAAGAATTGGTGGGCAGAGTTTTTGACCAAACTGTTTGTTTGTTTTGTTCAATCATCATCTATTAGAAAACCAAATGCCCAGAGAAAAACTGTGATTGATCAGGTTGCCCACAGCGCTTAGAGGCTAATTTGCATATTGCACTAGACCCGTCAAAATTATTACATAATCTGATCGCAGTGATTTTATCTGACCGCAGTTATTTCCTCAAGCTTTCTTAATCATTTGTGTACGTTTGTTTGACTGGTTTCCCTATCCTGTTCCTATTTTTATGGATGTCCTGGGCTTGTTGGTATCTGTCAGCCTTTTCATGGATTCAAACTTAAATAAAGCACATATGCATCCTGCCTCCTTGCCTCAGTCATTACTGATGTGTTTTTCGTCTAGTGAAAACAACAGAAGTTCTCAGAGAGGACCTTTAGAAGGTAGCAGTGAGTAATGTTTGTTTATCTGAGCTCTGGCTGTGTCTGTCATCAGTTGGGACCTACTAAGTATCGGCAGCTAGAAAGCAAGATGGCTTTTCAGCCAGTTTGGACACTTTTGGCTTGTACTTTTCTAGTTGCATACAACAAATATATATATAAAAAAAAAGATTACAATGATTTAAATGGCAGTTAATTGTCAGTTAATAAAACTCAGCGTTGCAAAGATCAGTGTCATGATAATGATGAACAGTTGTTAATTGTGCGAACGATTGTGCAGCCCTGGTGTTTGTATGTGAATGGGAGTGTGTTGTCAGTGTGTTTTATGGTGCTGTTGGACGATTTGTATCAGTTTCTGGATCCTGTGAGATTGGGTGCGTTAATGGAGGGTGGAGGGTGTGTTTGTGTGTGTGTAGGAGAGATCAGCTGTATTAATGGAGGGTTGGTATGGGAGCCTCTGCCTTGTGGAGCTCAGTGGAGTGAAAACTATTAGCATCTATCAGCACTAGCGGCTAGCTGACACACAAGGACGTCACAGTCCAGTGTTTTCCCTCCCTCTTCCTTTTTTTCCCTCTCTCTCTTTCTCCCTAACTCCCTCACTCTCTCTCTCTCCCTCTCTCTCTTTCTGCTTTTATCAGCTGGGAAAAGCTTTTTAATTCACACCTTTTCAATCAGCATTTCATTACCTTAAGGGTCCATGCCACCAAGACAGTCAGCAAGTTGTCATGTGTCGAGTGGCCTAATTTTGCACTTGCAATATTGCTGTAATGGAATACTGTGATTGATTTGATATAGACTTTCACTTGCCCAATCATATGTCATGCTTCTCATATTTGTATGGATTATGCGGTACGAAGGAGTCTCATCCCAACTTGATTTCTTATTATCTTTCACCTTTACTGAGTGAAGTCTTCTGAGGCCTGGCCAGGCTAAGTAATTCTATAACCAGTGTGGAAATCTTCGTCTTTGTTAAAAAAAAAAAATGCTGATTTTTAATAATTGAGTCGAAAGATTGAATGAACGCGAAGGAAAAGAAATGATAGGGATTAAATGAGTCATCCAGCCTTGCCCATTTTCTTAGTAAGTACAGCCAGGCTAAATTTCTCCTCATCAAGGGGCGAAATGTAGAATTGTTCTGAATGGGTGGGTTCACTGAAGGCCTGGCATTTCAAATAAGTGTGAGCCAGGGTAATCAGCGGTTTCTTATAGGTGTGTGCGTGTGTGTGTCTGTGTGTGTGTGTGTGTGTGTGTGTGTGTGTGTGTGTGTATGCCAGAGAGAGAGTGAGCGAGAGAGGCCCTTTAGTGTATGGCTTAATAAGAGCTCATTAAGGACCCGGCACAGAACTGATAAAGGCCCCTCTGGGACTCGCTAATTAAAAGTGAGCATGTCTGGGGATGAATTGGACCATTGCTGAGCGAAAGCCAAAGTTCAGGCGCAAGACAAAGGATTTAGAGCTGCTCATTATTTGCTTTGTCCTGTATTACAAGAGTCATTGTCCCAAAATCTACTCTCAGACGTCCGGTGATTCTCTCAGCTAGCGAATAAAAAAAGATAAACGAATACTCTGTATGGGTTTTTTTTTATGGATCTGTTGGAAAACCTGGGGCTACCATATTTAATTGTACCTGAAATGGCCTGAAAAGGAGGAAAAAGCTGTAGCAGTGTTCGAAATCCATTTGGTGGCAGTAAAGATCCGTCTCAGAAAAGTGACATTCAGTGCGAACGGACAGGATGTTGTTTTCTTTCCCCCTCACATTGTGCGCAGATCACTCTAAAATGATGTTTCCAGGGTAAATGAGCATGGTGGAAGTGGCGTGTTCTCTCCCAGACGTTTGTTTGTATTAATCAGGCCAGTTAATCAGCTGCTCGAGAGTACCCAGACCTGTTATTTACATAGTGCCATGTGAAATTATGCTCAAATAGAATCAGTATGGCTCAAACAAGCATGCATTATTGATTCTCGGAGTGTGGGAGAATGTGGATCGGTGAGACGTGGGAAAAATTCTTTCTCTTAACAGTGCTCATCCACTGCTAAACAAATAAGACTACAGCCCTTCTGGGATGTTTCAGCAGCAGGACTCATAAAATATTCGGGGCAAAATATTTGGTACATTTGAACTTTCCAGATGTGAAAACGATGGGGATGGGAGGAAGTGACTGACTGCTTCATCAGAGATTAAGAACCTTAAAGCAGCAACAGTAACTAAGAAAAAAACACTGCTTTAGATTCCACATACATTTGACATGCATGCAAAAAAGTTGCTGGTTCAAAAAGTCAACTTATTCAAGTTAGCAGGAGCTCATTAGCTTCGTGTTTAAAAGCATGGAGATGTCAGAAGTGTCACGGTTTGTTCCACGCAGTCGAATAACGTCTACAAAAGTGTGCTTTGCTTATTGATTTCATCGCCAGTGGCTCCATTGATGGCGGAGGCAAGGACTATCCATACACAAACCATTTCTCTTCTCAGCAAGATGGATTTAATGACAAAATCCAGTGGCCACAATCGATGCCGCAGAAAGCAATGTGCATGATGAACAAGAAAAGACAGATAATGGAGGATCACTATGTCATTTCCACCCCACTGACAACATCCTTGAAATTAAATCTGTTATAATAGAGCCCGACACACAACGATGCACACTACAGAGAAGGCGGGAGAGTGAGAGAGAAATAGAGACAGAGAGAGAGAGAGAGAGAGAGAGAGAGGAAAGAGGAGAGAGAGAGAGAGAGAGAGAGGAGAGAGGCAAAGAGAGAATTATATTGGAAACAGAGTGGATGCTTTCATTAGTTCAGTTTGTGCTTCAACTTTTTGAGCTGGATCAGATGCTACAGGCAGCTCGGAATTTAGTTAGAGACGCTCCTGAACCACATCCAGCGCACATACATGGCTGATGGTAATGATCTGGCTCAAAGTCACATTTGATCTTTCTCATGCTACCCTGCGTGAATGTGCCACAGAATTAACGTACTGAACCTATGCTAATGGAGAATGTTGGGATTTTAAAGGGCCCATGTCCTACTTTTTTTTTTTTTGTGTTCTTGCTCCTCGTGATTCACTTCAGTGTGATATTTGTGTGGTTTTACACAGGGCCGCTGTTAGGTCTGTGCATCTGGAGTTACAGCATCAAACGTTTTAAGAAGAGCTCTGGATCTCAAAAATAATAAAAATGTGAAGATGGGGCGAGAGCAACAGTCCAGCCCCACCCCTGCCCCAGCCTAAGTCAAAAAATAAAAAATTTGACACTACCCCCCTCCAATTAATTAAAATTAATCACATTTATGTGGTCAAATTTCTCAAGTCTTAATGGCATTCTCATTGCTGCCCTCAAAAAGTATTTGTAGCTTTTCACCACCCAACTTTCGAAACCTGGAGTTCAAAGTTTTTTAAAAATTGCGCTGGAATCTGTAAAAAAAAAAAAAAAAAGAAGAAAGTGGAAAAAAAGGCAGCTGAACGCTGATGTACATGGGTTGCTGTCTAATGAGCGGGCAAAACAGATGACTCTGCAGACTCTATGGATTTTATATGAAAATACCATACACAGTACTGCACCTGCCATGATATCAGAAAGCTCAGCTTCTCCAATTTAATTTGATGTTAGTTTGTATCTCAAACCATTGAAATTATTTAAACTTAACCATGTGTTGTGAACCAGCAGAATTTTTGTTCATAAGATTAATACTGGTATATGTAAATGACCTCTGTTTTGATTGGTTGCCTTGTATTGTGCATCAGTCAAACCGTAGTCCAGGCTGAAACTCTCCTTATAACCTCATCATGAATGGGCATTGCTAAACTTCTGTTGACTGAATAAGGAGGTATATGTAAAGATATTCTGGGTGAAACCAATTATTTTCCACATATGAACTGAATGCATGGGCAAATACAACAAGGTCATAAAAACAAAAAAAAAGAGTGAAGGAACCATGATATTTCCATGATATGGGCCCTTTAAAAAAATCGCTCTATTGTAGCGTTTGAGTTCTTTGCAGCATGTGGTTGTGCATTGAGCCTACTGTTGCATGAGTCTTTAACAACCCATGTAAACGGCTTTGTGTTGAATAGTCTGAGTCACCTTTCGTGAGTTCATTCATTTCCTCCCACTTGTTTACTTGTAAGCCATACAGTAATTGTTAACACTTATTCTACTAGTTCAGACTTTAAAGCAGCCAAACTTTCTCCTGTGCTGTGCGCAGTAAGGTTGAAAAAAAAAAAAAAAAACCAACTTCTGTTAACCTTAATGAACATCCTATGATTTTCTTTCTCTTTGTACACAGAGGAAAACTGTTTTCTGATATTACGAAGAGAACACAAACTCTCCAGAGAAATAATACCATGCTATAGTGGAGCAAAAAGCTGTGCTGGCTTCAGCAGCCTCAACAATCTGAAGCGTGAGACTTGGGGGCACAGAGAGGCCTGTTATTGCACCTCTTATAGTTTCTCCACGGGAGCAGCTTATCTGTTCTCTGAAGGCAGTGGCCGTGCTCACCGCAACAGCTGGCTAATGTTTAATGAAGTGTCTTGGCAGAATATCACTAGCGATAGTTTGCATGCTGTCGGCAAGTTTGGGGCCCGACGTGCCCACACTGGACTGGTGTTTTGCAGCGAGGCCCGACGAGAGCTAACGCAGCCCTGCGGTATGCAGAAGTGGGAGAGATAATGCCATCCTGCAGTCCGGCTTCATTAGCAGCGGATGAGCTCCCTGGCAGCAGCAGGAAAGAGCGCAGCCTGCACCCAGCCAGACAGGCCTGTGATAATGGAACGAGCTGACAGTGCAGAACTTTTAGGGGGTCGTGTTTTTGTGTGCGTCAGTATGTGCGTCTGCAAGGTTGTGAATGTGTGTGTTCTGGCAGTGACTAACAATGCCTTGATCTAATCTGAACGGTATCAGAGCCGTTCAAGGCGAATTTTAATGGATCAGTATCTAGACTAAGGCTAATCATGTTCCAATCTTCTCTGAAGGGCTGCATGGTATGGACATAATACTAAATTACGATTGCTTTGCTTTGTAATTACAACTGTGGTATACCTTGCAATATACTGTTGTATCCAAAAGTTATGGCACAATAGGTTTTGTTGATGTGAAAAGAAGTTATTACGCCATTTGAATGAAATAAACTTAACTATGATGCATCTCTGTATATTTTCTTGATACATTCTTTATACTATAAAGTGGTCATTTTGAAGAAATAGTCTAAAAAAAGATCAGTGCAGAAGGTAAAATAAAGCAAAACAGATCCATTTCAAATTATTCCAAAAACGAACCAGTTTACTGGTATTAATGAACAGACTAGAAATGAATGAACATATTTAAGTGTGTGCATTAGTAGATGGTGGAAATTGTTTTACTTTTGGTTTTGTTTAGGGTCTTCAATTGATTTTAAATATTGTGCAACAACCCTAAAGACTATGAAACTCTTAATCTAAACTCTCAATCCTCCGTAATTTCACTAATGACACATCATTTCACTAATGACACCAGTGTCATTAAGAAGTTAGGACAAGACTAAGGAAAATGCTCATAGACTGGTCAGATATGCAAAGCATATCTGTATAAAAGTATTATATAGAACTGGAAATCTGTGAATAGATAAAAAAAAAAAGCATGGTGTGCATGCAAGCCAGCAAATTAATGCATCTGAAGTAAAAGTGTTTCGTAAGGAAAACTGGAAAATCTTAAAATAACAGAAATAGTGGAGTCTGTGATTTCAGCCGAAGGGGATTTTACTAAGTAATGACAAAACATTTCGTGTTTTTCCAATTTGCTACATTCCACAAATAAATAATAATTGTGCTTTAAAATTTAAAAGAAATTTGTCCTAATGGAGTCTGTACCAAGCAAGTGTCATGTTGACTTTTAAACAGGAGTGTTTTTGCTTTCGGACTTTTGCAAACAACCGCATTAGAGTCTACATGAACAGAAAGTCATAATGCCTTTTCCATCTGTACTGTGCCGTGATGATCTATGAGCTAGCTGAACATTTTCCCTTGATGATAGATAGGGGTGGTATGAGACAGAGATGATACCAATATTGATATTACTGGTTAATATTGTTTTTCTTGACCTCTGGGACTTGGTGATGTAACCAAAGTGACTTGGAACATGAACTAACAAGTTCACAATAAATCCATTTTGATTTCAGATGTATAGGTGAACTTTTAATTGTGGTGTGGTTAAATATGGGACCTCGTTACTTTTTGACCAACATGATGTGTTGTTGGATCATGTAAAAGCTGTTATTTATCCAAACACACAAAGAAGACCTGTGATTGGTCAGGATGCTCCCAGTACACAATAAGGAAGGCAGGGGATATTTTGTCTCAATCGGCTCGTGTGAATCGGAGAAAACCGCCATGCCATATGGAGTCCCTCAAGGGTCAATTCTTGGACCTGTCCTGTTCAACCTGTACATGCTTC
>JBBPCZ010000037.1:7592351-7594851 GCA_037974445.1 Brycinus macrolepidotus
TGTAAAGCACATTGAATGACCTTCTGTGTATGATAATGTGCTATATAAATAAACTTGAACTTGAACTTGAACTTGAACTTAATGCATTCAGTGACTGGTAACCTTCTGCAGTATCGGTGTTGCCAAAGCTGGTCGATTAGATTGAGCAGCCCTGTTTCTTTAGCTTATTTTTTCTGTTTTGTCATAGAAGTGACATAAATGGATATTGTCCACAACCTGCGCCAGTGCTTGTTATGTGCTTGTTAATACTATTTTAAATCCTGCAGTGTGAAACTATTTTGACAGCTACACTGTCAGTGTTTTGATATCCCTTTACTGAAATAGCAATACCAGCTGCACGTAAAGTTGGAGCACGTTACTGTTAGATACAACTGATAACAGTGCAATCAAAGCTGGGAAAATGAAATTCTTTGAGCATATTAGAATTATTCATTAAAAAAAAACAACTAAAAATGATAAAAACTCATTCATTCATTCTCTGTAAATGCTTAATCCTCACTAGGGTCGCGGGTACCCGGACCCTATCCCGGGGTCTATGGGCGTGAGGCAGGGACTCAACCTGGGCGGGGTACCAGCCCACCACAGGGCACTCACACACACACACACACACACACACACACACACACACACACACACCATTCACTCACACACTCACACCTGCGGTCAATTTAGAATCCCCAATTCACCTGACGCGCATGTCTTTGGACTGTGGGAGAAACCCGGAGACCCCAGAAGAAACCCACCACGCCACCACGAGGAGAACATGCAAACTCCACACACACAAGACCAGGACCCGGATTCAAACCTCCAACCCTGGAAGTGTGAGGCAACGGCGCTAAAATTATAAACTAGAAACTTTTTATGAGAACAGTTATTAAAAATTTACTTTAAAGTAACTGGCAGCTTACCACCGATGGCCTGGTGTGGGCGTGAGTGACACCGTGTTTGCTCTTGAGAGTGTGGGCACTTGTGCGCACAGGTCAGATTCATTCTACTGCACGTGGCTGAGGCTCTCGGCTGTTTGTGCCCCACATGCTCTCGGCCTCACCTCTTTACTGCCATCTCCAATCTTTCACTGGATTAGCATGAGGAATCAGACACGGCCTCAGGGCCTTCACTGGACCAACAAGCTGCAGCTGAATATGAAGGCGCACACAGCTTTGAGTTGACCGTCAATAAGAACCTTTCACAACATAGTACTGTCCAACTGTACAAGTGTAGTGTTTTACAGATTAATTGCGCAACCAAATACAATCATTTTTTCAGTCAAAATCAATGTTTTGGACTTCTTCAATGAATTCAGTGTTGATTGCTTTACTTGTGAATTTAAACTGTTTGTCTAAAGTTAGATATTTTTCATTGACTCTGGTTGAATCATATCATGCTGACAAGATCATGAGAATAGTAAATAAATAATATAAAAGTAAATGATTGTTCACATAACGGAAGATATAAGATGGTATAATCTACATAAATTTAGATACTTTAAGCAATTGGTTGCATATTTATTTATTTTTTTTTATTAAATATAATTTATGTATATAAACACAGACATACACAGAGAGAGAGAGACCTATTCATGCTCCCCCCTGCTAGATCACCCCTAGTCCCAAACACACACACACACACACACACACACACACACACAGAGTGAGAGAGACCTGTTCACGTTATTCACCCCCCTCCCAACTGCACCCAAGGAGCATGCTGTGATAGCACTAACTGCCAATTCTGTTACATTAACTTCCTGATGCCCGCACTGACTGGCATCACACTGAGTGATGAGTGGAGAAAGGCTATCCTACCCATCCAAGTCCAGTTTTGGACTGGGGATTAATTTTGCCAACCTCCGATAATAGTGTCAACACTTCCTTGCTGCATATTCTGCCTTGTTGTCTGGCTTGAACTGTTATGTAATGAAGTTTGTGCACTTCTTTATGTCTGAGTACAATATGTGTTTGGGTCCAGTTTTCCCATATTAAAAAAGTCAGCAGATGGCTTGTTTGTTTTCACAAAAAGAGCAAAAATCTGCTCGTCTCCTTGATCACAGTCAAGCACATCTCACCCAGTTCTGTGCTCCAGATTCCTAATAAGTAATTAGCAAACAGCCTGGGAGACTTTTACAGACTTTGTAGAATCAGTTGTCTCGACGTTTTGCCAGGGATATTTTTTTAACAAGCTTTGTGTGCAGGACCTGAAAACTCACAACGGGTTTCGCGTTTACTCCGAACGTTTGCTGTAGCATTGCTCTAATATTTCTTCTCCGGTATCAGCATAACAAACAGGAGGGAACAGTGTATGGAAATGAAACAAGGTGTTTTCTTTTGACTTGAAATGTGCTGACAAAGAGAAATAATTATCTGATCCACATTTCAGTCACATACACACACTCAGACACACACGCACACACACACCTACACACCCTCAGACACACACACGCACACACGCACAAACACACATACACGCACACACACTCACACTCACACACACACACACACAC
>JBBPCZ010000037.1:7597351-7609696 GCA_037974445.1 Brycinus macrolepidotus
GATCTGGGAATCATTGAATTATTCAAGTTCTGTAAACACTGCATCATTTCTCTTATTTTGACGTACTGTCATTTCCTCCATTTCCTCAAAACCGCTCCTCTCTCGGATACGCGGCCCATTTCAGCACCCTGGACAGCCGCCGCGCTTGCCCGATGACTCCGCGGTGCCGAGGAAATGGAGGAAATGACAATACATCAAAATAAGAGAAATGATGCAGTGTTTACAGAACTTGAATACTTCAAGGATAACAAATCTCTTGTTCACTTTTAAACCAAATGGCAATTATGACATACTTCTAGCAGTGTTTTGCCATCCAACTGAAGTGTTGATTACAGTAGTGTTTTTTTATACTGTTCCTCATTAAATAAGATGTGATTCAGGTGATCACTAATCAGTACCTCATAAAGCAGAATGAGGTGCTTGTGGAGGAATTTAACAGACACTGGCATGGAATGGAGATGCTGATTTAAAAATAAATTGCAGTGGTCTCTTATTTTTTTCCTGGAGCTGTATTTTATAAGTTGGAACAGACACCAGTAATGCACCACAAACCTTTCACAAACTGCCCTATACCAACTACTTGGCATGAACATGCTGTACCCATGCAGCCTACCACTTACGTAAACTGTTTGACAATTTTCATTCAGACGATTGCAGAGTTATTGTCTTCATCATAAAACAGAAGAAGTGACAGTTTGATATGTCTGCATTGCCTGCGTAAGAATGAAGGAACAGTAATAAAAGCAGTTAATCATTCCTAAGAGAGAGTGAGAAGGACGCAGAGACATAAATAAAGGACGTAATGGTACTCAGTTTACATAGTTCAGTATGAAATCAGACTATGCAAATTGAACCTGATGTTATTAAGCCTAATGAGTGTATATGGGGTGCTTTCCGAGTGTATCTTTTTTCATGAATCCGTGAATTGCCTTGTTTGATGAGAGCTATGAGGATAAACATGGTAAATTACTGTGAGAATGTACTGAGATTACTGAGAGAATGTATTTGGGGAAGATGGGCTCACCGTGCACGTTCAAATCACCGAAACAACTGAAGCTTATTCCTAATGCCCAAAGTATCTTAAGGTGTGAAAAGGTCATGTTTAGAATGGTGTCTGTGAAAGAGACTTGATGAGTCAGACTTGTGGATGAAAGGAGGCGATCTGAACCTAATCAACAGCCTTGAGAGCCACTCTCTTCCAAGGGCAAACATGTCACATTGTGCTGTCTGAATTTAAAGCAGCGCCTTGCACGTTAATAATGTATGTCGCCTGTGTGTGTCCCTTCGTCATGACCCTCCGAGTGATTTTAATGAGAATTTGATAAATTAAGGCGTTTCGCGGTGAGGCTGGGGAGGAAGCGTAGATGCTATCTATTAGCATCCATTTGTTAAGTGTCCTTGTTTGTCAGTTTTTGTTTGTTCTTATTTTGACGGGAAAACTCCATCTGCCTCAAATGCCCCATAATGTTAGAGTCACACAAATGAGACAAACAAGACATTAAACAATTCAAAAACCTCCTGTAAATGGCAGGAGTCTGCAATCAGCCGTTAAAAAGGCACATTTAGAGATTAAAGGCGCTACGTGTTAGGCTAATGGACTTTTCCTTCGTGTCCAAAGTGTGCCACTGTTGCTCATAATACAAGATAAGCAATTCACTCATGAATGTTTGATCCTATTAAAATCACCCATAACTGGTTAGTCAGTGCACCTGTGACTTTTGATTTACTGTGGCTTACTGTGACTGAACCCAATCTAACCTGCTAGCATATAAAAGATTTTTAACGTGAGAGGTTTTTTGAAGCCCATACATTCTTAAAAATAAAGTTATTGACATGCAAGTATGATTCTTGAAAAACCTTTCATTAACATTTACCTTATGTTGAGGTTCTTTAAGCTCTGGAAAGGTTCTTTATGCTTGCATATCTCATTTGTGATAAGTGTTCTTTAAAGAACCATCCACTGAAAGGGAACCTAGTGTTGTCTGCATCATGGCATCACCACAAACATTTATGGCATCACCCCAAACAACCTTTTGGGGTGTCTTGATGGCAAAGATACACGAGGTAATGTGTAGCCTATGTATGGGTACACATGTCTATGCAAGCAGCATTTTCTACATACTTTTTGTTTGTCAGAGCCAAAACGTCCACAAGAATAG
This sequence comes from Brycinus macrolepidotus, assembly GCA_037974445.1. Lineage (NCBI taxonomy): Eukaryota > Metazoa > Chordata > Actinopteri > Characiformes > Alestidae > Brycinus > Brycinus macrolepidotus. The sequence goes on from JBBPCZ010000037.1 coordinate 7,599,511, forward strand.
CTTCTTTGATTACTTCTTTTGATTTAGCACAGCAAAGTTAAGAGTGGAAATGACTACAGATTAGGATGCCCTGATACTGATTATTGTGAACCAAAATCAGAAACAGACAACAGAAGTGTCTATTGTCATGGTTTATTCCGTCATATACTGCCTCCACTGGTTATGTTGGTATTTCATCTCATGGACACAGCGAGTTCAATTTGGAGGACATGCACAAGCTACACTTCAAGGATACGGGGGAGGGGGGCGGGGGGGGGCATCTTGAGCAAAGCAAGAAAAATGCTACTCTTAGTCTCCATGAAGGGAAACTCCACAACTTCTGCTGCCTCAGCTCTTCCCTGGTACCTCCTCCTCTTCATCAACTGCACCTGTTCTCAGTTCATGGTCTGCTTAACACCTACATACTTATTAATCAGGGATCTCCAATCTTAGCAGCAAAGGGCCATTATGGATTTCCCTAAAATCAAGCAGAAGCTCACCTGATCCCAGTTGTTTAATCAGTTGTTCTTAAAGAAGTGATGAGGTAGATAAGTTGAAGTGAGTTGGACTGAAAACCTGCAGCCCCACTGGCTGTTTGCTGTTAAGATTGGAGACCCTTGTTATAAATACCCCCGTTTCCCTTAGCAGATTGTAAAATGTTGCATATTCTTGCTAGCATTGCCTAGTTTTATTCCTTATTTGTCCATGTTCCCGCTGTGTTTCTGTGTTTTACCTCCACCTGTCTGTTCCTGCTTCATGATTGTGGTGCTTCTTGTGATAGCCTTGTCTGTCTGTGTTTTTGACCGTTCTACTTGTATTGACTGTGGCACCTGGAAAAGCCCTAATAAAGCACCTTTTCCCTATGTTTTACAGCTTATAACTCTCAAAGGTAATGCCAGTATAACCACAATATCAGAAAAACAGTCCACCAGAGTAGAATCCAATACAGAACAGATTCCACGGCAAAAAAGTCCGTGTTCTGTACAATTTGTATAAAACTAGCACAGAATATAATTTTTTTATTAAAGGTAAATGATTTTTTTTTTTTCATTTTTTAGTTGCAAGGCCGTAATAGTAAAGTCATGAACGTCTTTTACCTGCTCAGAGCAGAATCTCGTTGTTATGTGACCTGGTGCTGAAGCTACACCGAAACACTCCTGTTCATTTTTACTAATCCTTCCTTCATCTCCTAAAAACTACCCCAGAGACAGAGTCAGCGAGAAAGAGAGGGAGAAGGAAAAAGAGAGATAACCAGGATGAAATACTCTTCGCCATCTGCTTCCTGCAGCTAATAAAAGCAGTGTCGACTCCCTGTTAAATTATGCCTTTTAATGATTACGATTTGAGACTGAGCGGTCTGTGCTGTAGTGGCTCCTGTTTCTGCACACTGCTTCACCTGCCTGTCTGAAAGATAACCTCTCAGCCTGAACAGTGATGTGTTGTGCTGGGCTGACTTATCAACAGTGCACTACCACCAATTATATTTTGCATTAGAGGACCTACATTTTGCGTCTGGATCATATTTATCTCTTGACTGTCAAAAACAGACAGTTTACTCTCCATCGAAGGCACTTTGAAGGGGTATCTTGTTGACCTGAGTCAATGCAGTCCTAAAGATATGTTTCTGCACACTGCTTGAGGGTCACCTGAGTAGTGTGATAAAAGAAGCACTTTTGCCTATAAACATTTCAATTAATAGCTCTTTGGATTATTGGATATTATATATAAATATATGTATACATATATATGTAATAATAATATCCAACTTTCACATACACACACACACACACACACACACACACAAACAAACACACACACACACACACACACACACACACACACACATATATATATATATGTAATGTATATATAACATGAGTGTGTGTGTGTGTGTGTGTGTGTGTGAGAGAGAGAGAGAGAGAGAGAGAGAGAGAGAGAGTTTCTGCCTAAAGCTTAAAGTACCCCCACATAATGTAAAAGTTGTAAGCCTTTTAAATGAATATAGATCTACTCTACTGTGAATGTTCTATAAACCTTGGAAAGGTTCTTTGCACTCCCAGATCTCTTTTTCAGACTTTACTCTTTAGGGAACCGAAAGTGCTTCTTCTATTCCATTGCTCTAAGTATCTTTTGTTGTGCCTCAGCAGCCACTTACTTCATGAGGATCACTTCTTTTCAGGTCAGACTCTCTGTAGTGTTTCAAGGAGCATGCATTGAGCTTCATGACAATAAAAGACAAGTTGTCTTGTAAAGCAACCATCTGGACAATTTCACAAAACTCAAGGAGTCCTCTTAGTGAACCATGTGGCAGAATCATTCCAGCCCTACAGTTCAGTCCACTGGAAGTAACACATTTTGACAAGCATGCGCTTCTCGATGTTTGGACAGTTCCGTCTCCGAGCCTGTGCAATTTGCTCATTTAAAATAACCAGTGGAAGTGTGGAATCAAGAGTTTCTGGTATGGAAAGATTTTTTTTTTTTTGCTGTAATACATAACCTTGTGTCTTTTAGAAAAGAGGTGCAACACATACCCAAAGCTAAGAAGTTGTGCAAGGAGGCTTGGAGCATATCTTTGAGTACCTCTTTCAAACTGAGATCAGGATATAGTGTAAAATTATCCATATCAAAAGATGTGGCAACAAGGTCATTGTCTTTCAATGCGAAATCTAATATGTTGTTTCTTCAGTGAGAGCTCTAGTGCAAATCTGCCAGCATATAGCTAGCGTATGATACAGTGCAGGAGGAATGACACTGCTGTACTGATGCGAGTCCTTGGGCTAAACTCATTTTGTGTTTTGCTGGATAAGAGCGTCTGCTGCCACGTGAATCTCAGCCTTAATCAACTCCCATTTCAAGTGCATTTCACCCAACAGATTTGGTTCATCTCTCTTCTTGTTTTTGTCTTCTTTTTTTTTCCTTTTCAATGAAAAATTGAGAGGAAAAGAGTGAGGTTTGTTTTTGTCTGTCCACATTCAAGGGAGGTTTTGTTTTGACTGGTTTAGTTCATCCTAAATGAAACAAGCAAAGACAGAAAATACATTATACTATCGCTCAAGAGATCTAATGGCCACTGAAGGATAGCTTCATATAAAACACAACCTCTTTTCACAGCATAGTAACTTGGCATTACAATTTCTTGAACTGTTCAATGAATTTTCATAATTCCAAGAATTCTTCATTTCAGCAAGAGCCAGATGGTCAATAATTTTTACACCGAACAGTATCAAAACTGATTAAGGAGCTAAAGATCCTGACGATACAATTTAAAATGGTCAAAGACTAAACAAACTATAATCGGCTTACTCCACACACTTTGTGTTTTTCTTTAACAGGGTAAGTGTATTGCAGATTTTAAAATTATCCATGAAACATCTCTAAGAAACAACCACACTCCAGGAAAAAAAAAAAAAAAGTTTCTTAAACAAGCGTGATTGGAAAGGCTTCACCTTCACATGTACCTTTTACAGAAATTGTTCTTTAAAGAATCATCCTTTGAAAGGTATTTTAGGGTGCCAGAATATTTCTTCTGTGGTATCACGCATACACACACATACACACACACACACTCACACACACGCGCGCGCGCACACACACACACACACAAATCTGGCCCTTTATGTTCAATAGTGGCAAGCCTAGTGAAAGTTACAGATTCTCTTTGCCAGACATTTTCATTAAAATTTTCCACTTTTTTTAAGGATAAGTTTGCATTTCAGAGTCAAATGTTACAAATATTAGTTCTGACACTTTTGAGTTTTTTTACTGTATGCATTTTTTATACAATAAAGGTTGGCAGCATGGTGATTTATTATCATAATTGTGCTAAATTATATCACAATACATTTCTCTCAGTATAACAATACTTCCAGAGCATAGAAATGGCATCGTTTATCACAGTGTTTTTAAATGTGGCAGTACTGTTTTCTTTGTGCATTTTGTCCATACCAACTCATCCAAACCTCCTATTCAACCAAAAATGGAATATTAAGATACGTATTGTGTATTAATATTTTCAAATATTACACTTCTTGTTGTTGTCATAACATCCATCATTTTAATACAGTAAGATACAGACCGGATCAAATACTGCAGGTCACAGAGATTATACAGCTGAAATACATAGAGAAACTAAATGTCACACAAGTGAGGCAAATCTGAGTGTATATGATTCAACAGGTCTTCTTTATATTCTTTCTCAGAACCAGAGATTGTCGGTGTGTCACATGCAACCGCCTCAACTTCCAAACTGTCAACAGTTTCACCAAAGAAGACACAAACAGAGTCTCTTCTGTCAGTATTGCTAGAGCTGAAGTATTTTACTGTGATAGAATTATGCCTGCTGTCACAGTAGTAGATGTAGTTACACACGAACAACCCAGAACGATACAGCTGACAAGTCCTATAGTTTTGAAGGTATATCAGAGTGTTGGAAGTACTCTCTCTCCCTGAGGAAAGATGATTGCGGTCACAAATGGGGCACTTGTGTAGAACTGTCTCGACGTCTTGAGACGATTACTACTTCAAGAAGTGGCCTCTTGAAAAAAAAATGGTCCATTTCAAGTTTTAACCCAAAAAAGTGTACAAAATCTATTTCTGTCTTTTAATCTCTTTTCTTTTAATAATGTGATTTCTGCATTTTCAAGGCCAACAATGTGGAAAACATTGTTATCTACTAGTAAACAGAGGTGTGGAGTAATTTGAAGAATTGAGACTCAAGGAGTCAATCAAAAAGATTTGCAACTCAGCTATGACGTGAACACCAACGACTCAGACTTTGACTTGGATTTTAGCCTCATGACTGGAAAAGACTCGAGGCCCAAAGTGTAAGAAACATGGAGAGGCGTCTGGCTGCAGACGGGACTTTCTACAGTTGGCTGCTTTTCATGTAAATGGATTTGTTTCCTGCCGCAGGCATGCCAGGACTGCATGAAAACATATTTGATATAGACCCTCCAACAGCAACTTCGTCAGTAACTATGGTTATGCTTCGCTTATTTTATTTGGAAGGACAAGTGAGACAAACAGGAGTATTCAAGTTTGCCTCCATAACTGGAAAATAACCCAAATTCAAGCGAGTATCAATAAGCCCTTGCTCAGCATATAAGCTTCATGCTTAATGTAATAATTGAAGTTTTTTTTATTGGATAACTTATCCTTTTCCTCATGGTAGTTAAACTAAAACCGAGCTTATTCTAGTCAATATAATGTCCCACTTGTAAACACACACTATGTTTGCTGGAATTATTTATTTTAAAGTATTAAAAGTTACAAAACTGCCCTGTGGTTTTTAGGGTGAACTCTGGGAAACTGCTGCTGCTGCTGCTGGTTAGACACTGAGTGCTCAAAGGATGCTCCAAAAAAGTTATTATTTGTGTAATTATGTGTAGTTTTTAGTTTTATGGCAGTTTGTAGTTTAATGTGGATTTTTGAAGGGATAGTAGTCACTTTGGTGTTAATTTATTATATGCTTATTTATTATATACTTTTAACACAGTATCATTTAATACGCTTTATGCGACATTCAGTGTCGTAATGTCATTAAATTTGCGAACCACATCTGCTAGTAAAACATTTAAACAAAAAACAAAATTTGTGCTGAAATTTCCTTTTTCAAAAAGTTTTATTTTTAACTAGTTTAACGGCTTGTTGATAACTGGTTATATATCAAACCTTTTAATGCCAGACTGTTTTATCTTTATGGCTTTATGCAGGGTGCATGTTTCAAATGTATTGAATTTTGAATTTGAAACTGTATGCTTCCCATCCTTGATGCGCACAATGGGACACAGCACTGTTCTGCACAAACAGCCTCTCACACAAGCGTGTGAAGTGTACGTGCATGGCTCCGCATGCTGTGCTCCAGGAACACAAACCTGTTGGGGTTATAGGGTGGGGGGGTTGTCTGAGCGTGCCTTGCCCACAGGTTGTCCGTGGTGGCCCCCACAGTTTTTGTGTGTCTGTCTGATCTCACAAATACATCAGCAAAGTTGTGTGTGTGTGTGTGGGTGTTTGGGTGAATGGTACCTTCACCTCGCCTCCATCAAGGCCTGTCATGGAGCCATCAAACTCTTGAGTTGAGCCCTCAGCACAGGGATCCTATTAATCCCAACATCCAGCCAGCCAGCTTCACCTTGTACTGGAGTGGAGGAGATAATAAAATCACATTGGCAAATCAGAGGAGCTCTCCCAGGGAGCTGCCGCAGTACTAAAGCCATATTGACTGACTTTAGTTTTCTTTGCAGTCCTTTTGGACTTCACTCTTGAATGAAATTTGTGCACTTCTCACTTTCATCTTCACATCTTCTGCCTTGCTTTCCTTTTCCAGTCACTCCATCTGTAGGAATCCCTCAATGAAAGTGCTGGGATAGTTTTTTCATCCCCTTCTGGCTGTATCGACTCTGTACATTTTTTAACGTGACTGGATTTGGAACAGATGTAGCCAGAGTTTCTTGAGTCAGTCGATCGAAACAACAGATCCTCTGAATACATAGTCGGCAGTAGAAGTGTATTGGACAGCCTCGGGAGCGCTGGGCTTCAGTGTTGGTTCAGGTAGTTGAACTCCTCCACAGGAGAATAGTTATTCACAGTGTTGTGTACCAGCTGAATGGTGGTCGGGCCTGCAGCAAGAACTTGTTGTTAGCATTCCATATAGGATGCACAGAGAATACCATAGCTGTAAGCTGTAAACAAGATACTGCTTGGCTGATGGATAGAAACAGTATCGCTTTCCATCAAATCTTTTTTAATTTTTATTTTCTAGCAAAAAAGCATCATTATAAAATACGACATCTTACACAAAATATGGTCAAAGAGGCATTGCAGTATTGAATTAACGCCCGAGGCTAAGTGTTATATAACTTGCGTGGAGCTTCTATGGATCCTGGGGTGCGTTTTAAGAGCATCTGTGTCTACCTTTTCAGACCAGGCAAGGCAATGATTCTTTCGTGGGTTGATGACCTGAATGAATATTCCCCCCACCCTTCCAACAACTGTCCTCCTCCACTGCCCCCGGTGATGGGATTATAGGCCGTTGCTGCTCCTTTTTAGTTCCTTGGCCCTTCAGAGACACGCCTCCATTCAGTGTTGGTGCACGCCGTTTCAAGGAGGGACAGGAGATGAACGGTGTTGTCGCGTCTTCCGAAATGGCATTGCTGCCTCCTCTTAATCCCTCAAATGGACCCGCAAGCAGTCGATTTGTAGTCGGCCGACCGTGAAGACCAGTAATGATGGCTTATTGACCTGTTTACCGTTTGGGCGACGGAGCCAGCAGCAAACGCGAGAGTTCCTATTTCTCACATGTCAGGAGCATAATGTCAGTCCTCCCACCCCTGTTAAATACTTGCGTAAATTTCAGTCGGAGCTCATCTCTTTAGATGCGCAAAGCCAGGGTGGGCATCATCTTAGAGCTGATTTCTCCTGCAATACTCTCACATCTTTCGACCTGTTAATGACCTATAATTAATGGGAAACATATGGATTTATTCTTTGTGGTTAGGTGGTATGGACTAGTGCAGTGAAAGCAGAGGTGATCATCCGCGAAGATAAAATGTTGTTTTTGGGAAATGACGACTCAGATCTATACAACGGCACCCGAACCATTATGGTGTTATAATACCTAATTAAAGTACTTAAAGGTATATTGTAAACAATCAAATGATTTCTACTTCAGATTGTTATGGCGAATTCACATGGTCACATGGGCTATAGTTGAAAATGCAACTAGAAAACCTCCTTAAATTTCATGATTTTTTTTTTTTTTTGTTAGTTGTGGACTGTCTTGAACTGACTGTGTCGCTTAAAAGCTGCTTCTTGCATTTCTCAGTGCTTTGCTAAGAAGTCATTCAATTAAAAGACATAAAGCTGTTACTGATCTGCTAACAGAATTACTAGAATTGTGCAGAAGCGTGTCATGACATCTGTTAGGCGCATTTAGCTCCATTTGAAACAATTTGCCAATTACTGCTAGGAGCATGGGGGGTAACTTTGTGATTAATCATTTTCTCAGACAAACCTCCGGCCAATCCCAGCACATATAATGGTGTTTTTAATTTTGCCCGAGACCTCCCCACACCCCCAAATCTCTCTTTTCCTCTTTTCTCGTTTGTAACACTGTTTATTCATCCCGTCGAGTCTGAGCTGGAGTAGACTTAGGTCATCAAACTGTTGTCTCTTATCGTTGTCTCAGAAAAGGAGCAGTGAATGCAGTATGAAAAGCACTGCGGCACTGGCTAAAGCTTCTGGGGTACATACAGAGTCATATAGGGATGTGTGTGTGTATGTGTGTGTGTGGTGTGTGTGTGTGTGTGTGTGTGTGTGTGTGTGTTTATATCTGGGTGTGTATGTATCCCCTATGGGATTACCGGTCACAATTTCTATTGGCAGAGGCTCTTTGTAGTCATCTTCAGCATGCTCTTCCCTTCAAGCCCTTTTCAAAACAGAATTCCTCCTGCTGGAAGCTCATAAAAGGAGCGGTTTATATACCACACATCGGCAGCATTTTGCCCCCGAGAGCCGCTGAAGTGGGCTGGCCAGGAAGCTATTTCCTCGCCCTATTTTTTTTCTCGTTTCCTTTTATTTTATTCTAGACGGTGAATGGAGGTCAAAGACAGTCCAATGAAACGTACAACTTCCATACGTTCCACGTCTGGTTTTGACAGGAACGTTTGGATTTAGTGGCTAGCTTTAAGGCAGCTGAGGCTTAGGAAAGAGCAGGGAGCAAATTGGGCAATTGGTAATGACTCAGTCACCCTGAGGCAAGAATAAATCTGCACGAGCGTGTAGGCAGAGCCACGCACGACACACACTTACCACTGAGACCCACATTAGAGAAAAGCCTTATCCTTGGATAAAACAGGATAACTTCATTTCCGAGAAGCAAGAATACGTCTGTAATTTTTATGCTACCGAGAAGCGCTGTGTTTTTTGCTTTGGAGGAAGAATGTTTGCCTGTAATAATGGAGTAATGGTTCTTGCTGTAATTTAGTGTGCTTTAATGGTGTTGGAAAACATACTGAAACGTTACATCTTATGAAGTTACTTTTTGAATAGGGAGGAAAAAAAAAATCGAGGAAAATTGATGAAATCTTTCTGTACTTGTTGAGAGGATGCACTGCAATCTTGGATATGTCTTGCAGTATCTGGTTTGTCAGGTTTCGTGGTGTTCTATTAGCAAACTGTTTAAAACTGTTTACCAGAACATGCGCTGGAAATTGAATCCATGCCCCAGTTTGGAGCAGAGTGTGTATAATTGGGTGATTCGCTTGAATAAGATAACTGACAAGTATGTTAATTGCAGTCTCTCCTCCCTTCAGCAGTGCCGTTCTAGAGTCCTCAGTCCCTCAGGAGTGTGGTAAAAGCCTGGGCAACACACTTATCACCCAATTTCAATCAAGGGCACTCGCAACCCAGCCCATGCCCTCCGGCTGTGCTTAAGATACCTAGTCACCTTGCCAGAGTTCTGTATTTCTAATTTGGACTGCAGCTGATTTGGATCCAAGGAGCTTTCAGAATGGCAAAGAACTGCATCGGAGGCAGTGGTAGACATCGCTGGAGCAGAAAGTAGATGAGCCATCAGTGCATTAGCCAGGCCGATTCTTTCGTCCCTCTTGTGTGCTGAACTCTGTGTGTCTCCAGGCATGCGGGTGCTAGTGCAGAAGGGCTCTAATGGGCATTGATTAAGCACTTTGAGACTGAGTGGCCTCGCCATCACTCGCACAGCGTGAGAAGTCACTCCCGTCTCTGTTGCTTTCTTCTCAGACCCACGCGTCGACATGCATGCCCCTCATCTTTCATAACTTCCGTCCTCTCTCTCTCTCTGTAATGGTTGATGATGAATGTGCATGCACATCTGAATCAGATTTTTTTTTTTTCTGTGTGCTGAGTATAATATTTGAATGGATCACCAGGAACATGATACAGGTGTCAACATACTATGTCAACTGTTGGTGTAGGAAATAGCATTAATTTCAAGTAAAATAAAAAAAAATGTATTAAATATGTAATACACTGAATAAACCTGCAAATAAAACATTGGTTTTGTCTTGTATGGTTGTGTCACAGCGGAGCGGGCCTGGGTTAACCAGAGGCTTGAGGCGCGTGAGCAGATTTCCATGACTTTATTGAATATAAGGAAGGCAACGTAAAAAGGCACGAGGGCCAACAAACAAAACAAGATACTTAATCTAAAACCCAGGAGACAGAACGTAAA
>JBBPCZ010000037.1:7624067-7640408 GCA_037974445.1 Brycinus macrolepidotus
TGCAAGTATATTTGTGTGTGTGTGTATATATATATACATATATATATATATATATATATATGTGTGTGTGTGTGTGTGTGTGTGTGTGTGTGTTTGTATATTAATGTCTTTTAAACTATTTTAATGCATTCTCACATTTCTGTCATGTTAGGATGTTATTTAGAATTTCACATATCATTTGTTTTTAATTCGCTTGAAGTTCTCTCCATATGTCACACAAAGCATCATTGGATGCAAGGTGTAAGGTGGATAGATATGATGCTGGTAGATGTGATGATATAGATATGATGCTGGGTAACTCCCCATGGCTACAGTCCTGATGTGCCCCTCCTGTGAGGATCAGAACAAGCTTATGAAAATGGCCGGTGTGTTTTCCCATTAGGCTGGTCCTCAGGCTGCAGTTAAATGCATTTGCTTCCAAAGTAGATGATCTCATTTTTTTGTTCCAGCAACCACAGTTTTTACATTTGTGCATTAAAAGCTGGGGAAGCTGAAGCAGATGAGTGGAGTAGCCTAGGAGAAATGTTTGGTGATTAGATAATCGATACAAATCGTATTCTCCTCATGAATTGCTTTGATTGCATTCCGAGATGTTATGGGATTTTCAGAGCTGAGTCCAGACGAACTCCGCTAATAACTCCTTACCGTTTTTGCTCAAGGAGAGAATGAGAAATAATGCAGAGATGATTTAATCAGACCCTCGCTAAAGGATTAGCCTAGCATGCTGGAACATACTCCGTGGGTGGATTGTCTGGATACCTTGTTTTTTTTTATTTTTCCCCCTTTAATTGAACCCCGCTGGTCTGTGTGCGGGGCGCTCTGAGGACGTAAACATTTCAGCTTATTTGCATAGGGAGAGGCCTTGGTCTGTCCGCTCACTAAAAACAAATGCAGCATGCTGATGGACAGAATTAGCTAATTAACATTACAGACACAATAGGTTTGGTTCAAAAACAGCATCATCCGGCTAGAACACACCACAGCGCTCCTCAGCTCCTCCACCTCATGCTGGCAGTTTCAAAGTGCGACTTCGTTCCGTTTAGTCTGTGTAGCTTGCTGTAGTTGCAAAACAGCACGTCCGGTCAAGGACATAATTGCACCCGCTTTCTGAATCAAGCAGTTGCGATCAGTCAGCGTTTGTGCATCCACCTCTGTGCAGTGAATGTGCTGTTATGCTCTGGCATAGAGAAGCCCACACACTGTAATAGCTGATGGTCTGCAGCCAAAACCAGATGTAAGCCACTCATTCAGCCCAGCCAGTCTATTCAGCCAGAAAAATGATGTGGTTGAATGAAAAGAAAGCAAAAAAAAAAAAAAAATTAAATAAACAACAAAGCCACCAAAGGAGACCACCGCTACATAAGAGAAAATTAATGGACTTGTCACTAAAGATCTCAATTACAACGCGGCAAATAAAGGAACCTCGTGCGACGTATAATGCGGAGTGAAGGGAGAGAAAACCTGATTGAAATGCAGACGGATGGAGAATTTAAAGCACAGATGTGAATTACAGAGCTAGTATTGATTGTCTTGGATTGTATGAATTGTATAGACCATTGATGATTTTGGCAATCAGGCGCTGTCCATGGAAATCAACCGTGTAATTACTTATATAACAAAGCTTGATTTGTTAATTAGCTATTATACTCTGGATGTGGCATCGGGGAGCAAATTTAGCTGATAAAGTCACAGTCTTGCTGCAGTTTAATCTAGCCAGTGGAGGCGTGTCGTATGGAGGACAGGGTGGAAGCCAGGAAAATTCAGAAATGCGTTTTAGCCGAGCTGCAGCTCTGCAGCGTCAGGACGGGATTCGAGAGATTAGCGCAGAGAGTTCAGCTGTGGTTCAGTGTTAATTACAGTAACAGAAGTGCGAATATGATATCCTCCATTGTCTTCTTCATCTAATAATCACATACGTTTTACAGATCAGTGCGATAACGCAGATATGAGAATCTATTTAGATAGTCGGATAGGTGCGTCTCCAATTATTCTGAATTTGTGTGATATTTGCGGAATTATAATCAGGTATGTAATTCAATAGTGAGATTATAATCAAATTGAAACGTCCTCATCATGGGACAAAAAACAGAGAGGGACTTGAATGGGAGATGAAATTTAATATATTGGAATGAATCATGCGGCGTTTGATCCGAAGGTGATATTAGAGGTCCCCGGCTCGCCTTATTACTGGTCCCCCTCAGACTGGCAGAGTGAAATAAACAGTGCTGACAGTTTTAGTACTGCAGAGCCTGGGCGTTCCTGCCTGACCTCAATGTGCTATTGCTGAGGGAATATGAGAAATGCTACACTGGAGCCAGTGGCAGGAGCAGACTGCAGTATTTAGATTCGCTGTTGTCCCCACAGCGAAGGACACCAGGCTGTGATGTATTTTCTGGGCCATGCTGGAGCGTGCGGCGCGACTCGAGCAGCTCTGCTGAACAAACCTGAGTCTGCACACAAGCTTCACAAAAAACAAAGAGCAGGGAGAGTGCATCCCTGCGACATGATGGTGACAAATACTCTATTGCTCCAGCTTCCAGAGAGAGAGAAAGAGAGAGAGAGAGAGAGAGAGATGACGATTTTCCTTCTTTCTTGTTTAATAACATTATTATCAATTAACTTAAATTATTTGAGACATAAATAGAGAAAAAGTTAGAGACTGACAAAGGGAGAGACAGGAATGAAGAGAGAGGAGCAGAGACATCTTTTTTTTTTTTCAATATCTATCATTATTTATTAGAAATTCCCTGTTTTTAGAAAATTTCTCATTAAGACTTCATGAAGAATCAGAGTCATTGACAGTGTTTCTGGGTCGTTTTCTTATACACTGCCTGATGCCTGAAACAATAGTTTTGCAAAAAAGCTTTTGGCCTCAGATGCCCTTTTTTAAAGGCACATGCAGGGCCTCGTAAGGCAAATCAGTCTTACAGTGAAAACTTTCTATAGTCTTACATTTGTCAGTGAGACATATAAAAACTCGTGTACGTTCGCTTGTCATTTTGGAGAGTAAGTAAATCGGCTGTATTCACGCTATAGACATTATGACCCCTATTTCTTTTCACCACCAATATGAAGAAATCAGAGTCAGTGAGATTCGTTACAGTGCATCATTTCACATCAAACAGCTTCAAATGACTTTGTTTTCATCTCAGTTATGCAGTTTGATAAACTAGCTGAGTTCTTTAATGCTAAGATTTGTTTTATTTCTATGTATTGCTTTGGTAACGTCTGTTAATTACAGTTGATTTGAATTTGAGCTAAACTTGGAGGGAGAGAGAAAGGGAGAGAGAGAGAAAGAGAGAGAGAGAGAGAGAGAGAGAGAGAGAGAGAGAGAGAAAACAAGTGAACAACAGAAGGAGAATGAGGTATAAAACAGTTAAATCAAATGAGCCTGTGTGTGGGTTTCCAAAGCCAAACAGGTTATTCTAGCCTGTGCGTAATTCACCCCACAGATGAAGGTTTTTACTGCCTGCCCGCTGTATTCTGTCCAGCGAGGATCAGTAAATCTGCCAGTGAGAGGAAACCTCATTTCAGGCCTGTAATCTCATTTGCCTGTGGTGGTGGTGGTGGCGCGACGCATGCTGCGGCTTTCTTCCTCGTGGCGTTGGCGGCTGCCGCCACTGCCAGCCAGAGCCACCTACCCTGCATGAGCCACTCAATCAGGCACCAGAAAAAGCTCCATCCTCCATCCCGGAATGTTTTCATATCCACTATCTGGAAATGTTTTTTTTAAGTCGGTTATCTGGGAATGTTTTAAGGGCCTAATGGAGTCCTTATCTCCATTTTGCACTAGGAAAACGAAATTATGTGTAGCGGTAAAAGTTGTGCGGCGGTGGGAGTGTGCATTTACATGCTGTATCTGGGCTGTAAAGGAGTGAGGAAATGCTTTTGGAAACGTTTTCAGCCCTGACCGTCCGCCTGGCAGAATGATGGGCAGCTGGGCATGTTTTGGTGTGAGCTCCCTCACATCGCATGCACAAGCAATGAGGCCTATCAGCTAAGAGTGATAAGGCAGCTAAAACACTGGAATCCTAATGTCTCATGCTTAATTTCCTGTGGATGGGGAATTGATTCTTCTTTTTTGTTTTTTTTTTTTTCTGTTCTTTTGGCTATTCGTGTTCTACCCTTGGGTCCAGTGGGACGGGGGAGAAAAATCGCAAGTGGATTTCTGTGTGCGTATATAGTCTTGTGCGCAGGGTGAGAGGATTGTTTGATCCTCCCTGAATGAGCGTCAGGGGCTTAATGAGAATGCAAATGTGAATACACTATGTGTCCTAAAATTTGTGGACACTTGCTGCCGCATTTCTAATGAAATCAGGGGTATTAATTGGGAGTTTGTCTCTCCCTTGTTGAAGTCATGATCTGATTCCATTATAAATAGAAGGCAACACTGTGTAATTTTATTATTATTATTATAATTTTTTTACATTTACAGCATTAGAGTTGGAGTTAAGGTTAAAATATTATTATTTCGGGGGCATTGTTGATCTTGTACTCACGTTTTACGGGGCAGATTTTTAGAATATGGGGGTCATTTTTTGCTTTCTGCCCCTATTTACTTCAGACACTGCTCATTTCTTATATGAATTCAGGTTTTATAGTCCCCCCCCCCCTTCTTTTGCGTGTTGTTGAGATTTGAGTAGAATAAATACTCCTCAAGCAATTGCTTGCAAGAGAGAATAGAGATAATTACGGTTGGTATTTGTCAAGACAAAGCAGGAGTGTGTTGGGTTTTTAATATGTCTGCAGGCGTATCTAACATGACAAGTCTATTTAAGTAGCTGCTGTGAATTCAACAGGAACAGCTCATTACGGAATAACATTCGCTCCTCCACTGTAGAGGATCTCCATGGCGATTAGAGCACAGGAGATAGTCGCAGAGAGAGCGCGCCGAAGCGGAGGCGTTATTTTATCACGGAATGTCGTCTACTCGGTAATTTAGTCGACTTCAAGTCAGTTTCTCTTCAAAATCTACATCGGAATGATTCACGTACATCTATATTTAGATCTGTAACAATAAAAAAAAAAAAACAAGACCAAAGAAGAAATGCATATCATTGCATCTTAAACATATAATTTTCTCTTCTACTTTAATGAGCAACCTCAGCAGCCACTAAACAATGTTTCTTTGAGTAATGTTTTTTTTTTCTTCCCTGTTAGTGTATTTCTTTCTTTTTTTTTTCACTTACCAAATGAAGTGCCTCATCTATTTTCTGTCTGTAAAAGCCCAGATGGCTGTTTATAATATGGCATGGAAATCTTTCATGACTTGTGGACAGTTTGAGCAATGTTGTGTCACAGGGCCCGAATAGACTAATTCAGGTTCAGATATGCCTCTCATTAGTGTGTGATAGCAATTTTTCCAGTGCAGAACTACACTAAATCAAAAACATGGAATTGCTTCACATGCTGCGGGCTCCTGACAGCGAGGAAGCTGCCCTTAAACGCTGTGTAATGAGTACGGTTAGTGAGTGACTTACATATCAGAGTTTAAAAATGTAGTGTGGCGATGTGAAATGGATGACTGTTTGTAACATAGATGCACTCACACTAATGGCATGAAAAAAAGATGGCAACTCTAATTGGTCAGTTAAAGGTAAGCTGTGTCTATGATCGAAAAGCACTTTAAAGGGTTTGTGGTTTGACAGAGGTTAATGAAAAACAGTGACTATATGGCATAATTAGCTCTGTAGTCTTAAATGGCATTCAGTGACAGAACACTAAAATATTTGCACAGAAACCTTTTTTCTCTGTTTATAAAGGATCTATGTATGTTGTTTACAGACAGTTTACATACGCTACATGGACAAAAGTATTGGGACGCCTGACCGTTACACCAACAGGGACTTTAATGACATTCCATTCCAATACATAGACTTTAATATGGAGTTGGTCCCCCCTTTGCAGCTATAACAGCTTCCACTCTTCTTGGAGTGTTTCTGTGGGAATTTTGTGCGGATTCATTCTGTAGAGCCTTTATGAGGTCAGGCACTGATGTACAGTCATGCTGGAATAGATAAAGTTGGAAGCATGGCGTTGTCCAAAATGTCTTGGTATGCTGAAGCATTAAGATTGCCCTCCACTGGAGGTAAGAAAAACAGGTGTGTCCCAATACTTTTGTCAATATAGTGTATCTACTAGAATCCCAGTAAAGGACAGACTCTTCTGTGGTTTAATGTTTCAAAAAGGAACACAGTAGAGTTTCAGAAACATTTAGAATTTATGCTGTGTCTTATTTATTTATTGTGAGCTATTTTTGAATGATGGTGAAACCGTATGTGCGGCTACACTGGATTCATCCATGAATCGCTCATGTTGTTTGTGAGTGTGTGATTTGATGTTTGTGAGGGCAATGGCACATGGCTTATATCATTTTTATGCTGGACAAATAATTCAGTGACCATTTGTGCCCTGCGGATGTGGGGGTGTAATGTAGAGCCTGCCATTCAGAGATTCATTAACAGACCTGGACATTGCACTGTTTCCTTTTCCTGAAGTTTGACCACAATATGTGCTTTTGCAGCTTGCCGGAGTTAGTGTGAATGCAGCAATGCACGGTTTTAATAATAAAAAATAAAAATCACAGTGCAGTAATGAATGTTAGGGATGCTCAGTTGTGTGGTGACGGTTCTGAGCTGAAAACTGAAATCTGCCTTACTGCAGTTACAGTGCATGTGAAATAAAACTCAGATTTTTTTAACATAGTATACAGCTTTGCAATTTTTTGCATTTGCAGTTTTAAGATTGCACCCATTAAGATTGCAATTGCTATTTTAATGTGCTCGATCCATGGGATTCCATCAAGATTAAATGTGCTCAAGCCAAAGGATTCCATTGAGGTTAAATATGCTCGACACCTGCTGTGAGATTCCAAGCAGATTGCATTAAAAAGTGAAAGAAGAAACTTTGAGAAGAGCTTGATAAGACACAATTAATTCCAATTAAGACAGATGGCTGGATTTCTTGAGCAACAGAGAGCTTTATTTCAGTTTGTTATATGTCCCATTTACGAAGCACACACAAGTGAGCAGTTGGCTGAAGTGCAGAAAGAGGCCGTTGCTGAATGGAACTGATAATGCAAGAAACTTTTATGAAGTGCATATGGCTGGATTTTTTACCTTATATTGACAGTTTTTCCTCTTGTGAAACAGGAGAAAAACTTTTCTAATAATCAAACTGTGAAACTTTTGGTAAGATGTCAGACTCAGAAACTACGAATTTCATCATTCTGCTTGACAAACCCTATCAACTCATTACGAAAATCTTGAATTTGGTTGAATTCTTGGTGGAGCAGTTCATTTACATCATCCCTGTCATAAGTGGCTGCATTGTACAATAAGGGACAGGTGCATTCAGTTTGGAGGATGTCAATGCAGAGCTGAACTGAGCTGAGAAATCCATCCGATGTGGTGTGAAAGCTTCAGATAAAGACAGGGAGAACTTGCATGACCACTGTTTAAAATATCAGTTATACTTATCCAACATTGGCCCCACGGTGGTGCAGTGGGTAGCGCTGTTGCCTCACACCTCCAGGGTTGGGGGTTTGAATCCGGGTCCTGGTCTTGTGTGTGTGCGGAGTTTGCATGTTCTCCTCGTGGTGCCGTGGGTTTTCTCCGGGGTCTTCGGTTTCTCCCACAGCCCAAAGACATGCGTGTCAGGTGAATTGGGGATTCTAAATTGAGTGTGTGTGTGTGTGTGTATGGGGTGAGTCCCTGCCTTGCGCCCGTAGACCCCAGGATAGGCTCTGGGTACCCATGACCCTAGTAAGGATTAAGTGGTACTTATCAAACATTCCTCTTCTTACAATCCATAACAAATAAAAACTCAATATGGGAGCACATTTAGTTTGATGTTAAGACTTTTAGACTTTTCATGTTCAGTATCATCCCCCAAACCTAAATCTAATCCAATTTGATCTTAATCAGCATAGCACATAATATATACACTTTTCAGTTCATAAACACATAAAGGACCTGACTTGTAACTCCTTGCCTGACTCATGCTTAGCGGGCTGAAGATTCTCCACAAGAGGACATTATTCACTCAAGTAGCTCTTGGTGCTTAATAAGAGTGGTGCTTTGCATCAGTGACACTGTTTGTCCTTGCTTTTATGTGGCATTACTCTCTTTTTTTCCATTTAAATGTAAATGTATTTACATTTTGCAAGTAACACTGATGTAGTCAGCTGAGGAGGATGGCCATGTCCACTGCCATTGCAAACAAATGTAAATGCACCCTTACAAGAGGGAGCACACTAATGCCTGCCAGGCTGCGGTCCTCCTGTTGACTCCCCAGGCTTAAGGAAACATAGCCTTGCAAAAAGGTTTTTTTTTTTTTTTCTCCAGTAAGATCAGACTGTGTTGCAGAGCTAGTCTCTGGCTTGCTCCCAGTGATTGCTCACATGCGGTACACTATGGAATGTCTGCTTTTATACAATTTCTCATTTACTCAAGAGTTTCCATTATTTTTAGAAGTCATCTGTATGCCTCACTGAACTGAAGTATTAGAATTGACCATACCTGCAGCAACAGCTGCCTGGGAGATACCAAACTTCTATCTGGTGCATTACTCCAAATGTTGCTCCTAATTGTATAACACGGGAAATGGATTCGTGTAGATATCAAATCTAATCAATGCGATACTGTGGTTAGAGGAATTTCATTTCACAGACAGTAACCTTATCAGGTGCTAGAATGATTAACATTCTCTGAAGTTAAGAGTTTAGTCCTGTGATCTTAGAAGAGACAACCAAGAAAAAAGCCTTCATGTGAGGGCAGCAGTCATGAAGTCTTCCTCGCTCTGTTTATCTCTCTTCCACATGTCGAGGTAAATTATCCCACCATCATTTCATTCACTCTCATAATTTCCATTAATCTGCTACTACATGATCAGACACCAGGAAACCATCCTCTGCCTCTCCGACTTTATTACCGTGAAGATCTCCAGATAGAGACAGTTCCGCTTATCAGAGTTTTTAACTGGATTGGACTGTGACTCATTTCCAAAGTCTAGAAGCTCCAGCAACTCTGGGAATGCTAATGCATTTCTTGATAGGGATTCATTAGTCTTATATTAATGCACATAACGGCTTTCACAAAGTCATAATCCTACGGTTTTGTCATTAGATTAATTATTCAAATCTCCTGTGTGTGTAAAAGGAACACCTTAGATTATATTAATGGTTAATGACTTATAATTCCTTATTATACTCAACATCAGATCTCAGAGTAGCTCAGATGGACTTTTGTCCAATGATGGGTAATGTGGTATGTTATTATCATGATACATTTTGTAAAAAATATGCTTTCCTGAGCTTTTTTTGTATACTGTGTGCACTTCTAGAACACTGAACAATTTTTTCATTGTTATTTTTTTTTTCGTATTTTCTGTTGTTCTTTATGTACTTTATTTTTGCAAATTGAAATAATTGATTGTAATTAGCTTGCTTGCATTTTGTTGTTGTTGTTGCTGGCATATTCTGTTCTTTCCATTTTATTCACAAATCTTACCAAACCTACATATTGTGATACACAGACCTGGGACCCCAGGTCTGTGGGGGGGCACAAGGGGGCAATGTTGTAGGAGTGGGTAACAAAAATGAATAAATTAAATCATTGAAGAAGTTTTTCATAATACATATTCACTTTTTCTGACCTTTGATCAGTTGGAGCAGACAAAAAGAAGCACATTTTGCAAATGCTGTCAAAAACCACAAGTACAAATGATTTTATTCAGCATTTCACACACTGTGCTGCATCTAATTGCGTAAACTAATTATGTTCTAATGGAACTCCTGGGGACAGCTAGGTCCATTCATTTTATTGGGGTGGCAGATTATGAGATTAGAGATTAGAGATTACAGGAGCACATTTAATAATGCAAGTAGTATTTAATAATGCCAATAGCGAGAGTGCAGGCTAGCGGTACCTGTTTTGTACCATACTGTTCGGTACAGGTTTGGTTCAGTGTATGTGTGTGAATATAGTCTAGCTTTAACCATACACGTTACATGCATAACTTTTTTGTGCTCTTATGGTCAGTCAGCGTAAACAAATAAAGTAAAAAAGCTGCTTCGGTTCTGGGTGTCAAACTGGAAACCTTGGTGGAGGTGTCTGAGAGGAGAACGCTGATGGTGCTTCTCTGCATCATGGACAACCCATCCACGCCTCCCTGATAGACCATTGGAGCACACAGCAAAAGACTCATCGCCTCTAAATGCAGGACTGAACACCACAGGAAATCCTTTCTACCTGTAGCCATAAGACTATATAAGTCCTCCCCATTCTGTAGATGGTCTTTCTAAGTTTTAATGTCATTCTGTTCTGTAATCAGTATAACTATAACTGTTTTAATCTGTGAATTGACTGAATGTTACTGAATGTTAATCTCATCCCCTCATCATCTGCTGCTATTTTATTGCATTCATTTTTATTTTTACTGCATTAACACTAAGTCACTTTCATAAACCATTTTTCACTACTGTAAATCTTACACACAGCAATGTCAGGGTTACACTGTTATTTTGTTACAATAATGTTCTTGCACTATTGTTTTATTTTCTATTTTTTTTATCTATATTGTCCATTATCTTTTATTCTTCTTGTTGCACTGAGGCTGCAAATAACAAAAGAATTTTGAATAAAGTTCTTTCTTATCTTATCTTAATACTTGACAAGATACAGTGTGCCTTCTCTTCTACATTTCTGTGTGCAGAACTAAAACTAAAAAGTCTTTTCTGATTCCACAGAGGAGCCATCACTGAGCACCTGAAGTAGCACGTTTAGTGATGTAGCCTCATAAAAAAGGGGACAGTGACAACTGAGCTCAGTTCGGCTCGACACCTTCAGTTACTTTGGGAGATAACATTAGACAATATTATTGTTTCAGCTATTTTCAACTCACCTGATTTTGCCGTAGATTGTGAGACTAGTGCAATACAGTTGTTAGAAGGACAACAGTCATTGTACATCGCCTTCCTGCTGCTGCACTCTCTCCCCCCGGTGGACAGTCCCTTGTTAAAATAGCCTACCAGAGCCATACATGTTCCTGTACTCCCTGGCTAGGCCAATGACTGTGAAGGACTCGGCTGAGTTATTTTTTTTGTTTGGTTTTTTTTTCAATTTCCTTGAACAGCTGTGGCTGCAGAGGGGGGCCAAGCTGTTACCGGGGGGGCGCTGGCCTCCACTGGCCACCACGCAGCTTTGTGACTTAATTTATCAAGATAATGATAAATATCAGCAGAATGCCCAGCTCTACGATGCCCCCTCAGTTGGAAAGTTGTGCCCCCTCAGCTTTGCCTTTCTACTGTGTCCTGCAGGGCAACCTACTCCTCAAACTTCACCCACTTCAACACTCATGTGGGTTTCCTAGCTGAGCAAACTGCTTTGACCTTTGACTTGATATTGCCCTCTATAAGTCAGGTAAATGTGTGTTCTTCTGTTTTATGTTTGGTCCCTTTTCTGTGATGCATAGAAATCTTTTCAACAAGCATACACACCTACATCACTCTCAGTGAACAGTCGTTAAGCGTAGTCTAGGCTACAGCTGGTGGCCTAGTGGTTAGGGTGTTGCCCCTGCGATCAGAAGGTTGTGGGTTTGAATCCCAGGACTGCTAGTAGCCCCACTGAGGTACCCTTGAGCAAGGTACCGTCTGCACACACTGCTCCCCGGGCACTGCATCGCTGTCTGCCCGCTGCTTCACTTGATGAAGGCGTTAAATGCAGAGAAGAATTTCGTGGCATTCACACTGTGTGCTGTGATGTGTTCAGTTATGAAAAACGGACACCTTACACTTAAAGAAACTGTGAAAGTACCACATAAAAACCCAATATGTAGCTGAACTTATAATGTGTAAGCCAGTTCTTTTGCAAATTTGCAGTAAGCTCTTTCATGGTGAAGTGCATTAACCATCAGACAGCTGTCGATAATCATTTGGCATGTTGCCTAATTACTGTTGACAGCTGATGTAGGTGATAAAAGTTTGCATTGCTGCTAAGCGGCTTAGCCTGCTACTCAGTATATTTCAGCTTTTCATTGGGCGAAGATCCTATCGCCCCCTGATCTACTTGTATCTGCCTCTGGACCTGGTAACAAATATCATGTGTTGTGTAAATGACTAGTATTCTGCATTGTATTATTGTCGCACTGCCAACTTATCACAAGGAATATTGTTTTATATGCGTTTCCTAGAAGGATTTACTTATAAAATCTGAAAATGTCTCTGAAGATGAAAATAACCGTTCATGCATATAAAATCACTCCACACGGCTCTAGTGGCAAGTCAGCTCCTATTTGGTTGTAATGTCATCAGCAGTGGCCAGATCCCTCTTGGCCAGATATAGCCATATGCATGTTAGACTAAAGCACCTGAAACCTGCCTGACAGGTTCAGAAAGCAAAAAGTTATTACAGGCAGGAGACAGAGAGGAGCATCGCTCCATCTTTCTTTGGCCAAAGTGATGGTCACTTCCTCTCCAAAGTGCCCATCCGCTCTCAGCTAACAGCTTTTGTTTCACACTGCTCAGATTCTTCTGCTTGGTGTGATAGAGATCTGAGCCATCACTCATCCCTGTGTGTTTGTGTGTGTGTGTGTGTGTGTGTGTGTGTGTAAGAGAGAGTGAGAGACAGCGAGAAAAAGACAGGGAGAAAGGATGCGAAAGTGCCCATATGTGTGTGTGCAAGTGTGTGTGACAGAGAGAGAGTACACAGAGAGACGAAGAGAATGTAGAAGGGCCTCTGTGTACGTGCGTGTGTGTGTGTTTGTGTGTGTGTGTGTGTGTGTGTGTGTGTATGAAGAGATGCGCCATTGCATTCCAATCATAAGCCACTTGGAGTCCTCTCCTAAAATATAACTGCTGTTTTCACAGACGTGTGGAGACACACATTGTCTTTCTCTCGGGGCTGCTTACTCTTAATTACTGTTTTCTTGAGCGAGTTGAAAACAGCGCAGTTTTGGTTGAGTGTTTTGAACGTTAAATTTTAAACACATCCTGAGTGTTAAAGGAATGCTCTAAATCACTCAACACAGGAATCACATCGGAAAACCCCAGTGATCCCGTCACGTCAAATATTCAGATCGAAGCAAACGATTGCAGTCATTCAGTCGGGTTAAAAGGTTAAAGTACACGTCTGATACAATGGGCCTGTATCCTACATTTCACGTGAGCATACGTCCCCATTTCCCTGGAAGTGGCTGTGGATTTCCTGAGCATGTGCGCGCTTCGCTGCTCTTATGGCTCGGGACAGGTTGGCCCTTGCTGTTCTCCAGGCAGCCTTATCACCTGATTCGAAGGCAGTGTCTCAGGTTCTCAGCAGTGTGCACACCTCTGCTGTCATCCACGGCTTCTGGTTAGGGCATGTGGTGATGGTCTGGAGACAGTCGTGTCATCGATGCATTTGTTGATGTAGCCAGTCACTGACGCCGTATACTCCTCCAGGTTGGTAGAGCCGCCATAGGATGCAGCCTCCCTGAATTCCAGCGGTAAATCACATGGTCTACACCTAACAGTCACAAACTCGGTGAGCAGTGTCCCCTCCCCCGGCCAGCAGCATCACACGATGCCGTAGTCTGAGGGCTGGGTCCCTATGGCAAGCCGAGGTTGCGAAGCTTATCCAGCAGACCATCCTCGAGGTAAATTGCTTGTTTATATCTTAACTGAAGCAGGTTCTGGTGGTCGTAGACGTGTGTACCAGTTGAATGAAAACTACACTTGTGCAAAGTGTTGGACCCAGAGATACTGCTACAACTTGGTGCATCTTGTAAATATGAAACATGAAACAAACAAGCAGTATTTTTTCCATTTTTATATTGAATACAGTACTTGTTTTTTTTTTTTTTTGCAACATAATTTTTTCAAGATTATGGCATTTAAACCTTTATAGGATCAAAACGTCAATTTAGGTTCAGTATGGACCAAAAGACAGCTGTGGGACACACTTCTCCTTTTTGATTACAGTGTTTCAAACCAGAAACCAGATATCCTGTTTACTCATCATGGCTGGAGGCAAGTGTGTGATGATTTAGGCATGCAGTAGCAGGACGATAACGGCTGGCCGGAAGCTTCTGTTAATTGTTAGCTAGAAGTAAGTAAATTGAAAGTGTTCTTATTTTGTTATTTTATTCAGACTGTATTCCACCAAAGCTCCATGATCTAGGGTTTCATGCAGTGCGAAGCATCTCAGATAAATCAAACAACATTTAGTCATTAATTCGTGTTCCCTGTGTCTCAAATAATAACTAATGTCACTTCATTTTACTGCCCAGAACAGATGATCTACAGTCAACTCAATATCAACTCAGCATCCTACCAATCCGCTGAAGGCATCACAGCCTACATCTTTTGTTAGTTACTGTTTGATGTGACAGCTCCAATTAACAATCTTCACAGTAACGAAAAAAAGAAAGAATAGTCACAGTTACCCTTGGTATACCAGTATATCCCACCCGCCTGCTCCCCCTGTCAGATATATTTTGACATTCTCTGTGAAGTCTTTTTGCTGTGACCGAGACCTGATTATCATGGTTCCCCAGCGGACAAACACAATCTTAAAAACGTAGAGAGATACCATATGGTGCATATCAGAAAAGCCTCAGCGGAGTGTAGCACTAGCAAGGGCCACAGTGAGCTCCTTACTAAATGTGTTCCATTTATTCTCCTGTGAGTGCACAGGTAAATGTGTGCGAGCAGAGAGAATAGTGCAGTGTTTCTAACTCTTTTTTTTGATGTTCTCAGTTTCTAAAATGACACAACTCCCACCTATTATCATGTTTGATTTTAGCAAGTAGACTTCCCCTTCCTTGCAGTGTCAGTTCCTCTATAATATTGCATCTCAGAAGCCCTGACTGCATAATGATATTTTGAAATTACAAAACAAAGTTTTCTTCCTCCTCTTATTATTATTTTCTTTTACGGTTTTCTCTTAGCATTAGTCATAGCCAATTCCCATTCCCATCACTGGAGTGTGAAGGCTAATATGCCCAATGCTACTGCATTTTTCAAAGTCCACCCACGCAGCATTGCTGAGGGGCTCAGCACGCTTGAAGAAGTGTGGTAACCGTACAGCTCTGTCTGCATTACCTATCAGCCATCATGATTTTCAAACCTTACTGTCATTGTGTATATATAGCCTACAGTATAGGATAAGTGTACGTTGCATTAACAGTTGTATGTGAGCGTTTGGGCACCCCTGGTCAAATTAGCTTTTTATTGACTGTCTTAAAGATTAATAAAACATCTGCATGGAAAATGCTTAAACATGACACATTTCTACAACTTTAGTGCATATTTTGGTGAATGTAATACATGTGCATATAGATTTTTTTTTTTTGGCTGTGTTGATACACCAGTATCATCTACATGGATTACTAATGATCTCATCACAGAAAGCAACATCTAAAGTATGCAACACAGCGTTTAAAATCAAGCACTGTGGTCTGATGAAACAAATAAACAAACAAACAAAAAAAGACCTTGCCAACTGCTCTGTTATGCTTTGGGGTTGCGTGGCAGCCAGTGGTACAAGAAATGTTGCGATAGAGGGAGGAAAGTATTTTGCTAAATATCAACAAATCCTGGAAGCTACAGGCCACGTCAGGAAACGAAAGAAGAAAAGGTTGAGCATTACAAAGTGATCCAAACATACATCAAAATCAGGTGTGAACTGAACTTGTGCTGTGAAATGGTCTTCACTGACCTGAGCCTGAAGTAGAAATGTTCTACAAAGAAAAAGAAAGAAAAAGAACAGAACAGACTGTACCACTTTGTTCATTTTATATGTATGTATAAAATGTATAATTCCAGAAAACATACATATATATATATATATGTATCTTGGGAATTTGTAGGGCAACTCAACACCTTCAACTTTTGTAATGTTCCTCAAACCATTACTGAAAATGTTTTGCCGTGTGGAAGGTTGCAATAACCTGCTGAAAGAGGCCACTCTTATTAGGAATACTGTTGCCATGAAGGGGTGTACTTGGTCTGCAACAGTGTTTTGGTAGGTTGTACATCAATGTCAAACGTTCACATGAATGCCAGGACCTAATGTTTCCCAGCAGAACACTGCCCAGAGCATCACACTGCCTCCTACGGCATTTCCTTCCATAGTACATCCTGGTGCCATTTCTTCCCCAAGTAAGCGACACATACATACCCGGCCATCCACGTGATATACACAAAGAAAGAAAGAAAACCAAAACAGTAGTTGTTGTGGACCAGTAGTGGACCAGAAGGCCTGCACGGAGCCTCCATTCCAGTTCATCCCAAAGGTGTTGGATCCCACGTGTGGGACTAATAAAGGTGAATCTTATCTTATCTTATCTTATCTTATCTTATCTTAT
>JBBPCZ010000037.1:7645009-7657799 GCA_037974445.1 Brycinus macrolepidotus
ATTTCTCTCTCTGGCTTGCTCTTGTTTCTATCTCACTGTCTGTCTCTCTCAGTAACATCTCTCTCTCTCTCTCTCTCTCTCTCTCTCTCTCTCTCTCTCTCTCTCTCTCTCTGTTTTGCTCTGTTTTGTTGTTTTAGTTAGATAACATTTGCCCATTTGCTATAAACTGGCTGCTTTCTACTATCAGTATCTTCATAGAGAATTATCTCCCAAACGATTAAACTCAAATGAACCAGTTCTCATTGTAGAGCTCCTTCATGCCTTCATGTGCCACCTATTAAAAATGCAGTGACATGACATTTCCGTGTGTCCAGTAATGAAGTTGCCTAGTGCATAATCATATGCAATTACTGCAAAAAATGGGAAAAAAATAGTTTGTGACCTTTTAGCTCGAGTCTAAATCGCCTCAGTCTAAACTTTTCTCATCTAACTGAATTTTCCAGCAGCCTCACTGTATCGAGGAAACAATGGCATCCCATCATGCCTGTACATGTATCTTTCGTGGTGATGTCAACTGTGTGGTTTTTGTGGAGCTAGGCCCTGAGCTCGCTACTGATATTATTTTTCAGCCTCAAGCTTTAGAAGTGTCAGCGTGGGCGCTCGAGTGCATTCTGTTGTGTACAGTAAGTCATTTTGAAAGTCTGCGACTCATAATTTTTGTGACAAATCATAATTAAGGGTTGTGGCTGTCACCGCAGCTGCACACAATGATGCGCTCTTTCATCTCTACCTTACTGCCAGACGCGGCGACTCTCTGAGTTATGAGATTCCTTGCTCCGTACCCAGAGGCCTACAAGAATATTATATGCTTAACGATCGCAACAATTAATGGAGAAGTGTAGTTAAATTTTTATAGGTATTTCCCTTGCAAAGTGGATTAATTGAGGAACAATTTCAAAGTGCAGCAAATCAAATTAAACTTTAAAGGACGGGGAAGAGCCTTTCGCTTTGTAGGGCCAAATGAGCCGTATTCGCAGGAAAACAGAGGTTGCGCCGCGTGTCAGCAAAAAGATGGCTATTTGTACCAAGCCAGAAACACTGAATTATTCAGGATGTTGTCTCGAAACCTCTCTTCACCTTTGGTGCATTGACTCATCTCTACAGTCAAGTTATCTGGTGAAGCTGAAAGTGGTGTTCTGAACCACACGTAAAGCCTTCTTCGGTGTCAGGGAGGAGAAGCCTGCAGAAACCATATGCAATGACTTTGCAGTTTTGTAAACAAATATGCAACATTCCCACAGTGTACCGTTGCAGGTTAACTGTACAGTATGGGTAGTGGAATCCTGTCAGGCCGCCTGCATGTTCAAACCTCTTCAGGTTTATCAGCTGTGAGAGCTTAAATGTGTGTGATTTACAGGCTTGTTGCTCGTGCACTTGGTGGAGGATGCTGCTGGGAACCACACCACCGGCCTAGGGCTTTTTTGTGCAGGCCCTTCACTGGCAATTTCCTCCTGCGTCCATCCGTCTGTATCTCCACATCAAATCAAATTTGGGTGGGGAAAAAAAAAAAATAACAACTCAGAATCGCTTTGATGGCTTAGCAGATACTTTACCATAAACGTAATCCTTATAGAAAAGCACCCAGCGCTCCCTGTCGTCGAGAATACTGCCTGCGTTCTCGTAATGGGAGAATCTGTAACTAGCTTCACCTTCTGTTTGATTGCATCTTCTTCCAATCACTTGTCCCTCATGTTGACACCTAATATATCTTCTGTCCTTATCAGCGGATTCCAAAGCCAGTGGACTAAATCAAATCCCTGCAATTTCCACAGAGCTCCCTGACATCAAGCTGTAGAAACATCTGCGTGTCAGTATAATATTTCATGTGTTGCATTTTGCCTGTTAAACCAAGGTATCTAGTTAATATGTCTACAGATATATATATATATATAAAGTAACTTCTGAAGTGTGTCTACTTTTTGCAGTAGCTTACATTCTTTGTTCGTTTACTTGTTAATTGATGTGCATGTTCATAAAACATATGGTAAACACGGGAAAAAGTGGGAGAAAAGCTTTAAATCCTTGGTCGTTCTGCTGTTATAATTAGAACCGCCTCCTAATTATGCTTTCCCTTGGAATTATTTTGTAGGCAGTAGATTTATTTAAAGCCCCAGTGGGATCTGCTTGCAGTTTCTTGTCAGTTCTATCAATCTTTGTGCGAGTGTGATCTGATGGCTTGCTGAAGCCATGTGTTAATGAGTGACTGTTTTCGCCCAGGCGGTGATACATCCACTTAGTAGGGCGAGCTGAGTGGGGTTCATCAGTCTCCTGTTGAATAATCTGACGCTGAAGATCTATTGGGATGATCATTGTGTTGTTTCACAGTGTGATGATGGTGAAAGAGCGGGAGAGAAAATGTGTTTCTCAATAGACTATTCAAGCGCTGGGAAAAAAAAAAAAAAGAAAAAGAAAACCGGGAAGAAAAAACGCCCAGCTGATAAGATTGAGAGGGCGCTAATTTGATTTCGCAGAAAGCTGTTCAGATTTATCTATCTAATTCTACTCTCTCTCTTTCTCTCTCTCTCTCTCTCTCTCCACCATACCTTTCCTCGTCTCTCACTGAAGCCTAATAACTTCAGCCACCTGTGCAGCACCAGACATAGACAGCGTAGTACTGTCACAATGAATGGCCAGTCAAGTGATTCATGCACTCTGGGTTAATCTGAATCCGGATGTTTCCGAATTAATCTCCATTACTAGAATGGAAACATACTCTGACTTGATTTATTTTTGGCAGCAGCGGCGGTAAGCTCGCCGTTTGCTCCCACAAGGAGATGGAAGGGCAGCAGCACATCTGTTCTGGGGGGTATTAGGGACAGCTGCTCGTCAGAGTCCAGTGTCACAGGCTAATGGCACTGTGGCTCCTCTGGCCTCACACCAAACGCCCAAACGCCACGTCTCTCCGGATCTCTGCAGCTGCCCGCTCCAAAACATAGCCATGGAAGCGTCATTAACGCGGGGGCTCTTGAAGACCGAGGAAGGAAAGAGAGAAAGACAGGGAGAGATAGACAACAAGCCGAAGACATAATAAATGATAAAATGCATTTTCTAACCAGAAAAATTAATTCAAAACCACACGTAATCAAAATCAGAATCAAGATTCAAGATTCTTTGTTTGTCACACGCATAGTTATACAAGTACAACACGCAGTGAAATGTATCCTGAAACGCTCCTTTTATGACTGTGCAAACATTATAAAATAAGTACACCTTAAAATTTAAAAACAAATCTAAAATAAAAAGTAAAACAACGTAAACAAGGAACACAAGTTAAAGATAAAATATGAAAGCTAAAATATGAAAGCTCTCAGAAAACTTTATTGATCCCGGAGGAAACTGCTTATGTAATGACTGCAAAGACACACAGAGACACAGAGACATGAACAATATGAAATATAAAGTCTAAATAAAATCTAAAAAACAAAAACATCTGTCGAAAAGGAAAAAAGCTCAATATGAAATACACTATGCTATATACAGAAATGCTGGGTATAAATACCATAGATAAGTAACAAAGTTGAGTGAACTCTACTGACACAAATGGTAGTTTGGAGTATGTTATTGCACTTAGTAGAGAATCAGTAGTAATATTAAGTAATAAAAAAGTAATATTGACACGAGTAGTGTTAGTGCACATGAAGAATACTGCACGCAAGATATTGCACGTAATGAAGTGATTCAGCACCTGTTTAGAAAACGTGACGTGATACTGCACATGGTAAGACAACTGCACATGAGATATTGCACATAATGATAATGATAACACCGTCACTCCGAGCTCCGTCTTTTACACTCTTAATTGGTCCTTGTCTTAAAGAATCCATGCCCAGTCTGTCAATAGTCTTATTGTCACATTGCGCAAACAATGTGTGTTTGATATCCATTACTTCTATTTTGAGTGCGTATGTGTGCCAAATCATATAAAGCCAAAATTACCAGTTGTGACCGAGAGGAGCAAGGCAGCGCGCTGGCTCTGGTCTGGGCTCCATTGTCCCCAGCATATGCTCTGAAATCAGCTTGGCCTACATTCATAACCAAGGCTTTTTGTTTGTGGAAATAATCTTGCGTCTCTCATGGATTAGGCGAGGAAATGGGCTTTCAAATTTCAAAGCGGTGAGTGTTTTGCTTTCCAATAAACGTGGAATAATTCTGTTATAGTATGCATAATTAAAAAGTCTGGATGAACCAGGCGTTAGGCTAGACTAATAGTGTGAATCTCTTGTCTGATGTTATGCATTTACAGAATCTGGGAAATAAAACCATTTAAACCATAATGAAGAGCTGTCTGCTTACCACAGCCCACATTGTCAAAGTAGTCGCTTCTATGGTCGTCTGATTCCAGAATTTTGACACTGATACAAATATCATGTGCACCAAATGCCAAACACAATGCTATGAAACAATATTAAAATGTCATCATCTAAAAAACCTACTGTTTAGTGGTTTAAACACAGAAAGGCCTTTAAACTAGCATAATTATTAGCTTCAAATTATATTAGTTATCTCTGATATTTTTAATCGGATCAGACAATGACCTATAAATGTAACAATAAAGTGTACCTACTTGTATATTAGATATGAGTCTGTGCTCATCTGCGTCAAATTGGCTGGCACAGTTTCATTCACCTACAGACATAATACAATGTTAGAGTAGCATTAGTCTTTTTAAAGAAAGAATTGAAGGCATCGAATGTATTGACTTCTCAAAAAATGGGATATTTTTCAGCACAATATTACATCAATACAGTGGTACCAAGTATCGCTATTAATTTATTTAGTATTATTTTATCGTTTATTATTTTTAAAAATGTCTTTAATATACTTTTATTTTGGTGCATACATCTACTGTGAAAACCTGCTTCTGAGGTCCAGAAGGTGGTGCAAGACCTTGTTCATTTCACAATGGAAATTGGTAATGTAATGGGGCCTCTATGCTTTCAAGTCATAGAATCACAATAATGTTATATTGTGGCCCAAATATCGTGAGCGTATCATATCATTGGCTGTTCCCACCTCAACTGGCTTGTTTACTCCTTTGAAAAAGTACTGAACCCCCAGTGCATTGTGCAACACTTGTCACTTCTTCGTTTTCATTGTTAAAAGTGAAATTTGCAAGTGACATTTGCAAGGTGCTTTCCTAATGAGTATTTCCCCGGCATGCCCCTTGAGTATGTTATGAATGGTGTGTGTGCAGTGCTTTATCACCTGGCCCCAGCACTAAGAGGCGGTCTTCAGCCTCCCCTGAGCTCTCACTGCTAGGGGTGAGATTTAAGACTCAGCCGCTTCAGCATTTTCTGCTTTTTAGTGTTTTTCGGCCCGGTTGCATCAGTGAGTAAGCAGTAAGCATTAGCGCTCTGGCTCATGCAGGTGCCGTGTGCTGCTCTGCAGTACTGCCCCGCTAAGAGCCTGCTGGATTGGAGCCGAGGCTTTAGAGGAGACGGACAGGATGCACTGGCTAATATGCTTACAGGTCTCAACTTCTCATCCTAGAGCAAGGTTAACCAGACACACACACACACACACACACACACAGGTACACTCTTTGTCTCGTCCACATGTACCACACACTCTCTGTCTGGGCCTCGTTCACGCACGCAGGCTAGACTGAACTTTTGAGCTGAGTATTTATCACGCACTGCATTTAATATCGTGGAGCTCGCACACTGAGCAGGAGGACATGGGGAGTAAATGGCTGCTTTGATTCTGAAGGGTGTGGGAAGTTTTATTACTCCATTAAGCAGCCAGCATACGTTTCATCAGTCAAATGCCCCTATTCAACACCCTGCCGTTCACTCCTTAGCCTCCAATATTGCGGGCTAATCAATGTTAGGCATAGATATGGGCCATCAGCGTTGGCTCCCGGTCATTTGGCGGAATGAGGTGGAGACTCCCCAGGCTCTGCTATTTATAGCCCAGCCTTCGGTTGCAATTGTTTCCACATGTAAGCCACGGCTCCTTCCCGTTCTCTGGGGAAGGCGCCCATCGTTAACACATGGAGAGTGCAAGCGACCTCTCTCACGTGAGCTACTCAGACAGCAGTTAAAGCATATTATCTCTGCCTAAATCACATTTAGCATCGCGGCAGAAGAGCTCAGTCAGGCCGCAGCACACAAATCTGGAGAATTCCTCAGTTGCTGTGCTTCAGTGATACTGCTGTAAAGTACCATAAGTTCTACCTAGAGGTGAAAATGAATTTAGACATAGCCTGCTCAGTTTTGTGTAAAAGAATGATTGATTGTCTCATAAACTCAGTACCTGTCAGTGAGCTTCACACATAGGATGCTACCGTTAGACAGGAAGAGCCGTGGTGCTGATGTAGGAAGTCTCCCGTGTTTAGAATAGGATGCGTTTTGGCACAAAAACAAACAAACCAAAAAAACAACCAAACAAAAAATAAACCCATATGGATATAGACATGGATATTTTTATTTTTTCGACATTTCTTTAGTGCTCAATATCATCCACGCATTGTGATTGTATTGAATGTCTGTAACACTGAAAAACACATTTATCTGAATCATGTTTTTCCTGCTAAATGGTTCCTTCTCATGGCCACACTCTGTGGATTTGGGCCCACACCTACTATAATCTATTCTGTGTCACCAGGCCTGATACCTAGCATGATAGATTATTGATTTAGGGTTGATGGGAAGACATACCGCCTCAGCCCCGAAAAGCAGCGTGCCATTTATTTTTTCGGTTTGCCGCCGAAATCGTCACGTCACGGCCTGTCACAGCGCATTCGTGGTCCATTCGAAGTTTCTTCTTCCATCCAGGCTTTTAAGGAGTGTTATGACAGATCATTGTGACCCTGTTTACCCCAGGCTCTCACTGCTTTCTCATTTTTTAAAAAGAGAAATGAAGAAAAAAACAGCTTCAGTTTCTGTCACCGCATCCTTCTCCGTCTCTCTCGCTCTGACATGGAAGCAGCTGTGTCCAAACCCCCCCCCCCTCCTGTCAGGTTTAAATGGACCCCCATGGCTTTTCTGAACAAATTGGAACCTCACACTTTTAGGTCTCTTCGAAACACGGAGTGGGAGTTCAGACAACTTAGAATCAATCGTGCATTTCCACATCATAGACACCCTTGAGGCTGAAAGAGAAGAGAAGGTGGGGAAAAAAAAGGAGCTGTAGCCAAGGAGTGGGAAGGTGAAGGCACTGCGGGCCGCTTTTAATTAGCGAGGGCTCCAGGAGAGAGGCCTCTTCGCTCCCTTCGCTAACCTGCTGATTACAGCACCTCTCATACTCCCATCAATGAAGATGGGGCCGTGAATTCTCATTTTTAGCCCAAGTACTATACCTTATTTTCTGTCTGAATCAAAGCATATCCATACTGATTTTAGAGGTGAACGACATTCTAAAAAAGTCAATTATAGTTGTGCATTTTCTAATAATTTTGATATTCTAAATATATACTTATAGTTCATCATTAGGTATCTGGTTAACTGCAGGAAAGGAATCAACAGCAACAAATTGGTAGTTAGCTGCCTCAGATGAGTAAGTTAATGTTAATAGAGGCTGCTTCAGACGAGCTGCTGAGCTAATGGAATAACACTGGATGCCGATTAGGACTGATGAGGTCATCTTCTACAGATGTGTTTTTCTCTTCAGTCGACTTTTCAGTTTGTCAGAAAAATACATTTTCAGTCCTTAACTTTGTTAACATCAGTTGCAAGAGATTGTGGCCAGTCCAGGCTAAAAGTAGCCTTCTCACATCATGACCCAAATATAACATAGCATACTTACTCACATATATAAGCAAAACTTTCACGTTTATATAAAAAGTAGTGTTTTGCTGAATTGTTAGCCTGTATACTGTGTATACTGTCCATTGTCCCATTACAGTTACCCAATATTCAAACACTTGCAGCTTGA
Organism: Brycinus macrolepidotus; assembly: GCA_037974445.1. Lineage (NCBI taxonomy): Eukaryota > Metazoa > Chordata > Actinopteri > Characiformes > Alestidae > Brycinus > Brycinus macrolepidotus. The sequence goes on from JBBPCZ010000037.1 coordinate 7,652,885, forward strand.
ATGGTTAGTCTGAGTAACCCCGAGTACCTTTTCACATCTCTAGTCCCAATGTTTTTCCCAATGTTACTATTTCTCAAGGTAATTATCACTCTAGCAATTTAAACACACAGATCATCTATGCTCAGAATGCTCACAGCACAGCATAAAAACATTCACTGATTACTTAGAGGCTTATTTGCATACTGCACACTTCTGCAATATCAGTACTGCAGATCATTGTTCAACTGTGTTACTTATATGTAGTATTAATACTCAGCATTTCTGTATATAGCATAGTGTATTTTCATATTGAGGTTTTCATTACATGAGCAGTTTCCTCCAGGATCAATAAAGTTTTCTAATTCTGATATTGCCAATCCCAGTGCCATGACAACGATTAAAAATATTGTAAATTGTGTAGCCCTGCAGTATTTTGCACAAGTGGACTGCATGTATTTTCAATGCAATTAATCGACTAAGTCAAATATTGCAGCATTGCTGATGGACTGTGAACTACCTTACAGAGCATAATAAGACAGGTAGTATAGCTGCATACATAGATTGTGAATGCTATCAACAGGTCAAACATCCACATTGTATGGACATGGATTTATCTCCCAGCTGCCCACCTTCTGAATGATGGATGCTCTCTGTCTCATCTTTCGAAATTCGTTTTGCGTGTGTGGTCTGCCTCTTCTGTCCTGCTTTCTCATGGATTTTTACTTTATTGATTATTGCTGTTTGCGAAAGATTGTCTGCCATATTTAATGAAGAACAGGAATCAACAGAGTACAGAAGAATTTAATTGCTGATTAGAGGCTTCTTTGCAATACCCCGTGTGAGTAAAATCACATTCAACCATGTCTGTCTTCACAGAGTTTAATTAACGGGAAGGGAAGGTGTTGATAGATTTTCCGCCAGTCGTTGTTTGGTTGTGTTTTGGGTAGATTTGTGGAGCCTGTTTTAGGTTGAAGACTGTGGGAAATCTGGGAAAAGCTGCAGAAGTGTCTAATTGGGCTGTGACGTGCCCTCAGCGGCCTTTCTTTCCATTTGCACTGGATTATAGCTGGCCAGAGTGGGGCCGCTTCTACGGCCTGATAATTTGAAGCTCAATTTCTAAATTGAATTTTAACCCTCATTTCAACACAAGATGGATGCATAATTAAGTTTGACTCCTTCATCGTGCAGGAGTAAGGAACGCTTTCTGTAAATGAATTTGTGTTCAGTCAGGCACTCTGTGTAATGGTGGTTCTTTGAAATGCCACCAGTATTAAATTTCACATATATCATTGTTGTTTTCATCTCCATGCTGCCAGATTGAGAATGAAATGAAACATCCTTTTATGATCTTTCGTTTGCTTAGTGTTATCGCCAGTTAAATTGAATTTAACAAAGCCTGACATGGACCAAAGCTTATCTGGTTTGTTGAATCAGAGAGCAGTAATGTGTTTTAGACATTTTATCCTTGTCTCATGCTATTCCTAGAAAAGGATTATTGCAGAAATGATGTTTGCACTGGGGAGTAGCAGACAGCGTGGCGCAAGCCTCTCCAGGTTTCGGTATTAACAAATGTTAGGCTGAGCGGCAGCTTGTGCTGAACGTGCTTTACGATAAATCTCACTTTAGCTCCAACATGGCTCCATGGCAGAGAAACGCGTGCCATTTAATCTGCCATCATTGCAGAGAAAGCGAATGTACAGTCTACATTGCAGTGCGGTGAAATTGTGGTATAAAGATGCATTTGTTATTATGGGCCAGTGTCCCAGATTAAGCCTTGTCTCTGTCTTATTACACTGCCAGTGGGAATTCTCCATTGTAAATCCTTTAGTCTAGGACTCTGGTTTAATCTTGTGTGCAGAAAACTGTGTGGAAGAGTGTGCAGAGGGAAGATAGCACGGCCACGAGGTTACAGACACACTGAGTCAATATACTGGACAAAAAGTGAGCAAGAGAGCGAGCGTTCGGTGAAGGTAGGAGGGCCTATCCGCTGTGCTCTCACACTCTCTTTTGCTTGCGAGACCTCGCACATTTAATGATCTAAATGTGATCTGAGCTCGCCCGAAAATGTTGTGCAGTGCGAGATTATGAGCTTATGCTGCACCGTCTAAAACTGGATGTATTTCACATTTATGAGACTCAAGGTTTTCAGTGTCTCAATTGTGTATGTTCTGCTGTTCTTGAATACAATAAATGCATCATCAAATATCAGTCAGATCTAAACGTCTGTTCCACGCTTATAATATTTTTATCAGTCCTTATCTGCCGATACCAATATGTTTCCAATATTATTTAGCATGTCTAGTAGGATTAGATAAGCACACATGTTTGTTTATGTGGTTACAGAAGTGTGTGTGCGTGGGTGAGAGACAGTAGATCAATGGGTCGTGTAGAGTAAGGAGGACCTACTTATAGAATAATAATCCAATTAACACTCACTAAGCAGCACTGAGAGCCAGATTTGTAGTATTAGATGTGGTGTGGCTGACGCAGTGCACAACAAGTAGAGGAGCCACTGGTAACCAGGAGTGGACCGTTTGTATGATGGTATTTTCCACTGGTCTGACGATAGCAATATTCAAACAAACAAACAAATGTAAAAGTCAAACTGAAATTAAAACTAAAAGTTGTCCTATTCTTTATTATATAATAGCAGTAAAATATTGTCTCACCTCTTTTCAGCAGTTATGGTAAAAAAAAACAGAAAAGTGAAAAAAGGAACTGTCGTAAAGTGGCAATTTATGGCAGCACGGCATAGCCAACAAAGAGGAAAGTTTTACCAGTTTCTTTAAATGCTGGGCTGCCCATGGCAAGAGACAAAAAAGAGTCTTGTTTTATGCACATACTCGATGCTGCGCTACCGCACTTCTCCCTGCACACAGTTTGTGTAAAACTCTCTCCTGATTTAAATGTTAGAGATGACTGCCAACAGCTCTCTGCAGTGCAGTAAGCGTGATCTGTGCTCGTTTGTTGAGTTTAAACATTTTTTGGTTGTTTGTTTTTTTATGCAAGGCATAGGGTTGTTTTTGGTTTTTGGGCTTAACCTGGCATGGTAAAATCCATATCACATAATATCAATGTCCACTTTTACTCTGGAATACCTAGCAATTATTTTGTTCAATCTAGAGGGTCAGAGCATCTCCAGTATACAGTAGTTAATACCAACCAAAAGTGGTCCAAAGAAGGACAACCAATGAATGAGCAACAGGGTCATGGATGTCCAAGATTCACCGATGCGTGTGGGGAGTGAAGGTTGCTCATCTGTCCAACCCCAGAAGACCTACTGTGGCAAAAATGGAAAAGTTAAAGCTGGCTATGATGGAAAGGTGGGAGAACACAGTGCATCTCTGCTGCAGATCAGTCAGAGTGCCCATTCTGACCCCTGTCTAATGCCGAAAGCCCCTACAAATGGGCACGTGAGCAGAACTGGACCAGAGAGCAATAGAAGAAGGTGGCCTGGTCTGGTGAATCACGTTTAGTTTCTGTTTTTACGAGTGAGTTTTCATCCCCTACCCTTTTTTCCCTCGTTTGAACAGTATATATTACCTTTCTCAGGTTTCTGAAATAGCGACACGTCATTATTTTGCAGCAGGTTGCTTCTATTTTTCCTGTCGTTCGGCATTTGCATCAAAAGATTTTGCACAGGAGCTAATTTAAAAGCCTTTTTTTACTGATTTTAGCTGAATATGCAGGAAGTGGCATTGTAAGGAGATCCAGAATGTTTTCTTTCTGTTAGGACTGATACAAGTAGAGGCCGTGTGGTGTAATTTTACCGTGGTGCTACCCCTCTACTCTGGTTTGGTACAGTCCTGCGTGCGGATTAGTTTATGAGCTGTTGGGCCTGTCATTATAAGACAAATAAGAAGCACTTAAATGGCATTGGCTGCTATTACAGTCTCTTACTCACCATGAATAGATGGCTGTGTGCTCCATGTTTCTCCTACAGCTACAGCAGCTCTCTCACCCCCCTCTCTCTCACTCTCTCCATCAGTGGCAGACTGCTTGACTTTTGTCCCTGTTAAAGTGCCAGTTGAGCTGAAGGCATATGTTTGTGGGCATAAGATCAAACTCTGTCGTCTGCGTCAAACACTGGAAACGCATGAGATATTCTATATTTGTATATTACTTGCAGTAATCTGTGTGTGAGTGTGTGAGTGTGTGTGTGTGTGTGAGTGTGTGTGTGTGAAGGGGGGGGGGGGGGGGGTGGGTGTGTGTGGGTGTGTGTGTGTGGGGGGGGGGGGGGTGGGGGGGTGGGTGTGTGTGTGTGTGTGTGTGTGCGCGTGTGTGTTTAATGCAAAAGGGGTTAAAACATACAGTATTAACTGCTCAAAAAGTCTCCCTTTTCTGTTTTATATAATCTAATCTTTAACTGCCTAATGCTCATACTGTCATCGTTTATACATTTCTGAGGCTCGCACATATTTTAACACTCTTTTTGTGTTTTGGTGCTTACTTGGACCATTGATCAAATGAAATAGCACCCAGGCTGGTCGTTCTCTCATGATTGGAATTCAGACGGCAGAGTTTGTCCTGATCCAGACCACTTTCTAAGTGAGAACAAACACAGGAGAAAACTGATCTGAGGCTCGCATTATGGCTGCACGATATGTTGTTGGCTAATAATTGCTGTGATATTGGCCTTTGCAAAACCAATATGCAAATGAGCCCCAACATTTCACCCGATTCTGATCAAAGCATTTGAGTAAATGACAGTTTATATCAACAGTGTATTAAAAAATGACTAGTGCTTGCCAGTCTGTGACCATATCACACTACTCAAAAACCAATTCATGTATACTGCAAAATGTTTTACAATTACAAAATGGAGCAAAATGATCTCAATAGGCCCCACGGTGATGCAATGGGTAGCACTGTTGCCTCACACCTCCAGGGTTGGGGGTTTGAATCCGGGTCCTGGTCTTGTGTGTGTGTGGAGTTT
>JBBPCZ010000037.1:7686849-7698689 GCA_037974445.1 Brycinus macrolepidotus
GTAAAGGCCATGCGGGGTCCAACTCTCCAGACAATTTCTCTCGCTTTCCTCATGTGTTTGGGTGTGTGTGTGTGTGTGTGTGTGTGTGTGTGTGTGTGTGTGTTTGAGTGTGTGTATGACATGGCCATCCGCTGTGTCCACTTTCTCTTTCTCCCTGATTGGAAAACGATTACCCGAGACATGGCTCTGTTCAGTTTGCTGTCTCACCCTCTCAACCTTAGCACTATGCTCATTTTGCCTTCCAGGGATAAGCGTTATAAGTGTTGTGATTTGAAGAGATTATAAATTCCCTCTGCGATCCTGGCCCTGAAAACCATCCCCTAGGACAGGATCAAAATGTCAAGGTCTGCTAAATAAATAAAGAAATGATGTTGACAGAGTATGAGGCTTTAAAAAAAGGCAATGAGGTTTAAGTAAAGAGTATTATTCATTCACTCATTCATTCATTCATTCAGTTATTAGTTTATTTCTATCATTTGCTAGCAGCCCTTAGCATTGTATGAGCAATGGATGACATTTAAAACGTTTGGTCTGAGTGTCAGTAGTGGATCTATACTAAAAACGTATAATAAACTGTGTAAGAATAAAGCAGAATGAGCCTCTCCACAGCCTTCCTGTGCGTTTGACGTGTTAAGCTCCAGCAACGGAGATGGTTAACCTTGTCCACTGTGAACTTAGCTATTCGCCTCTACGAGCATGGACCTCTCACTGCAACCAATTAAACTGTGTCATTTCTGAGATGTGCTGGAAAAGGGCTTTGATAGATCATTCATTTTACACACTAGTGTAGTCAAGCGTGCCACCAGGCCAGGTCAGAGCCTGGCATTTCTGAACCCATACGTGCACGCTCACTCTCACACTCGCACACGTGCATTCACATGATTTTAGGCTGTGATCGATGAGATTTCTGTGGCTGTTATATATAGTATCACTCAGCCTCTAGGTCCAACCTGCAGCTTAGCCTTTAGCCCTTTAGCCTCGGTACTCTGGGCCAAATTGAGGTGGCAGAGGTTTACAGTCCTCATCTCTTTTTTTTTCCCCCGTGTTAGATGCCTTGAATTTCTCCCTTAGAAGAGTGCTTTTAGTGCCCTTATTTTTTGGTGAAGTACCCTTCATGAAGGTATGAGCTGCAGAAGAGCAGGCTGTGTAGGTGACTTGAATTTGAATTTCGTCTGTACGGCTTTGTAGTTGGTCACACCTCTCACTCTGGAGGTTTATCTTTTTTTTCGAGCCAATCTACATTAAAAAGAGAAGAATAGCACCACCCAAACTTCATTTCCTTTGTTGATAGACTCGGTTTTATGTAAAAACACCTTTGGTCAAATAATCCCCTATAAGGAACAAACTTAAATATGGTATTTTCTGCTCACTTTAGTGCACAATTTTTTAATTATTGGTTTTTATTTATAAATGTAAAATACTGTTAAAAAAATAAGATTATAAAATATAATCATAACTTTTGCACATGCCACGTTTTTCCTAGAAAAACAGTAAGATTTCTGCATGTTTCCATAAACTGCTACTTTTAAACTTCTTCTAAAGTAAAAAGGTAGTTTTACTTTTGCTTGAGTCATTTTTGCTTGAGTATGGGTGTAGGCTACTTCACCTACTTTTCCTGTTCATATAGACAGTTAATCGTCACTCAGTGATTTTACAATACAGATGCTGAAAATAAATGTCATATAAATGTATGGAATTCGCAAATGAGCTGAAAGTCTCCCCATGTCTTCTAATGACTACCCTGCTTTACAGGAGCAGTGTAGGTCGTGCGAGACTTTCAACCAAGCCCACCTCGCCCAAGGGGGCCTTAACGACTTTGAATTCTAATAGGTATTATTTGCGAAGGGCACCTTCATTTGCGCAACACCGCTCTGAAAGACAAGGTGCTTTTCAGCTAAGCTCTAATTCTCTGACACTAGGCTGTACCACGTGGCCAAACTGACCCCAGATCAGAGGGAGCACGCTGCAGATGAAGCCAGTCACACTTCATTTTTGGTGGAGTGAATCCAAACGATTACCTAATTGTTCATTAATTGCGTGATCGTATTTGCGTCAGTTTCTAATTTTTGCTTTCTCCCCCCAGTTAAGACCACGGCAAGGTGACTGTCATGCTTTCCATAGATGCAATTACAACACAATTACAAGTTTGTGGAGCCGAAACATGTGTTCTGACATGTCATGGCATAGCGTGGAATGGAAGCGACTTGTTACTGGATAATATGATGATGCGTTTGAGCGTGTTTTAGGCCATAGGTTTATTTCGTAAAATCGATTTCATTAATATTTGCCACAGTCTGAGCTTCAGTCATCATTAGCTTTTCACTCAGACTGTTGCAGTAAAGCAAAATATGGGAATTGTCAGATTTAAAGTAAAGAAAAGTAAAGTGGCCCCTTATAGTCATGCGTGAACACACCACAGCACACAGTGTGAACAGTGTGAAATTCCTTCTCTGCATTTAACCCATTCACCAAGTGAAGCAGTGGGCTGCCACCAACGAGGGGCGCCCAGGGAGCAGTGTGTGGGAACGGTACCTTGTTCAAGAGAACCTCAGTGGTGCCACTGGCAGTCCTGGTATTCAAACCCACGACTTTCTGGTGTCTAACTACTAGTCCGCCAGCTGCCCCTTTCTTTTTTTTTTTTTTTTTTAAGAAAACAAAATAAGACAATAAAAGAGAAAAAACTGACTGACACATAAGCACTATCCTTCTCCCTGTTTCCCAGAGAATGATTTGATATTGCCAGGTATGGTATATTTACATTTACGGCGTTTAGCAGACGCTTTTATCCAAAGCGACTTCCATTCCCCAACTACAGGGGACAGTCTCCCTGGAGCAACTTGGGGTTAAGGGTTTTGCTCAGGATCCCAGTGTTGGTGCTGAAGGTAGGATTCGAACCCATGACGTCTTGGTCCAGAGGCAAGTATCCTACCCACTAGGCCCACTATGTGTTATGTACATCGCCCTAGGTGTATGTATTATTAGTAGTTCTGCATTCATATTAGCAGAGCTCGGTGAGATACTCAGGGCTTGGATCGATCTGCGTGTCTCTGCAGCGCGAGTTGCCTGAGGCTGATGTGCTGCCGTGTTATGATCAGCACTCAAGCTCTGTTTGGACATTTGCATGGTCATACATTAGAAACAAGTTTAGCAACATGCACACTCAATATACATCCTGTTGACGGGTTTCGCCATCTTTTCGGTTTGTTACTAAAATGTGTCAAAAATGTAAAGTTAACTTTTTTTTCCAATTGACAAAAACAAGACCACAGTAAGATATAGGATATAGATTGTCACTTTAGAATCCTCACTTTTGACCGAATTTTGTTTTAGTAGGCTTTGAGTGAGAAATAATTACATTAAAAAAATATGACAAGGCTTAATGGTTTCTATACCTTTGCTACTGGTATTGGATGCTGCAACCAAACAACTGAGGACACTCCAATGTGTACCTGTTCATATATCCAATGTGTACATACATACATATGCTTATATAGCCTTACATATACATATTTATATATTTGCATACACACAAATGTCTATATTTATATTTTTGCAATATTTGTATAGTGTACTTTTGTACTAGACTGTTGTGTTGTATAGTTTTTATTCTGTTGGTTTTGCTGCTCTTACCTTTGTTCTGTCCCCTTTCTGCTGTAACAATGCAAATTTCCCACTCATGACATTAATAATCTCACCTTAGTGAGTAATAAAATTGAACGTTATAATATAAGTGAAGCAGATTTTTTGGTTTTGCTCCTGTGTTTAAATATAAAATAATTTTATATTTACCTCAACAATGCAATTCAAACATGTGCACTGTGGTGGGTGCGATCGATTCCTGGTGATGTCACATCCTCTCATGGCCGGGAGTTCAAAACAGCACAAATGACCTTGCTTCCTCTGGGCCCTTCTTCTACCCCAACACTAATCACGATGCCAGCCAGTGCATGTGTCTGTTAGCTGGCGTAACGTATTGACTGTCCAATGGTCTTTACGTTTGTAGCTTGAAAAGATGTGGCTGCCCTCACACGACTCAAAGCAAGCATGTTCTAGCTTTTACCCTCCCGGCACTGGCAGCATTGTGCGATAGAATCGTGCGATGGGGGAGTCCTAGCTAGCAGATGGAATTGGACATGACTAAATTGGGAAGAAAGCTGGGTGAAAATAAAATATAAATAGATAGATATATAGATAGATAGATAGATAGATAGATAGTTCGATAGATAATAAAGTAAATGAAAGCCAATCATTATATTGGTGAAATATATTACATTCATGTGGCATGAAGTCAACTCAAAGCACTTTTTTTTTCAGGCCAGTGTTAAATGCATTAGAAATGTAATGCTGCTGTTAGCACGAGCAGAGGAGCCATCCAGCATGATCTGGCGATGGAACAAGAGTTAGAAACGTGTTGGAAGCAACACAGAGACAGTGATGCAAGTCAGTATGGAACGTCTCCTGACTACCAGGAGCAAACTCTGTGTTAGACCTGTGTGTATTTATGGCTGAAGGTGTTCTGTTCAGTAGCGAGAGCCAGTGCATTTATGTTTAATAAGTAAACACTAGACTGCCTTCATATATTTCTCCACAGAAGTGTTTACTTCTTCTACACTGTCTGCTCCTCTATTACCCTGTATGTGTGTGTGCGCGTGTGTGTGTGTGTGTGGTTCTGGTATAAATCATTTATATAGGCAGTGCAGGGGTGAGGACTCTGGTGGTTTGGCCTTGTGTTGGAAAGGCTGCCTAAGAGATAATGTGGTTCATTCGGAGAGGTTCAGCCTTGGCTGCCATTCTGCCCAGTACCATTAACTAAGTCACACACACACACACACACACACACACACACACACACACACACACACTTACACTCACTTTGGTTTGGGAGGGAGGTTCAGGGGGGAAGGGGGCGCAAAGTGAGCTAGAGTGGGGATTTCTGTGTGTGTGTGTGTGTGTGTGTGTTTGTCTTGGACACAGCAGGAAAAGACAGCGGTGACTCCTGACAATGTCAGTTGTTTTTATCCAGTGGAGATAGCTGTAGAGAAGACTCCAATTCCCCTAACAAGTGTTCCATCCCCTCTCTGAGCCAAGGGAAAGAGAACAAACACACGACTTCACTCATCCTCTGAGACCCAGGCTTGCCGCCAGGTTCCACAAACTACAACTAGGATATCAGTGTAAATAGGCTACCACCATGATAGCTTAAGAGTATGATTATATCTGCATATGTATTTTTTCAGCTTATAAAATTTAATGGGCAACATTGAGCTTAAAGGCCCGGATCATGGGAAACTGGTTTTGAAATAGGCTTGTAGTATGTAAACACTGTTAAAATTTTAAAATGTGCTGTTTATTCCCCAGCACACACACTCCATATTTGGAAACCAAGGTCAAAAACAAGCTGTTCTGAATTCACTGTTTGATGTTTGAAAACCATGGATTAATGTATTTTTGTTCTTAAATGCAAAGCAATAAAAGGTTGTGTTTAATTCTGCAGAATAAATAAAGTTTTGAAAATGATCATGTAAAAATGACTTGTGACCATTTTTATTGGGTAAAACCCTGTTAATATTAGAAAAACTAGTATGACTACGATAGCGATGTCATATCCTGATAGAATGTTTGCGAACATATATATATATATATATATATATATATATATGTTTTTGAAGCTCAAATTATAATGTTTAATGGCTTAGGATGAGACCTTAGACAGGGTTCAATATCACATAAAATAAAATAGAGGAACATAATGCAATGTAGTCACTCTTCCACTCTCAGCGAGAGCATATAGATTTCAGCCTTATAAGTCTATTTACTGAAAACACTGCAGGGAACTTTCGCTGTAATATAGTCAGCACATGCCTACTGCCATCCATTACTTTCTGTTTCCTGTATGGCCGCTGTGACTCACATAAATATTTGTGACTCAAATTCTCAATTGAAAACGGCTTTTCAAGGTTGTTCATCATAGTGCTGGAGAAACCCTAAGATGACTAATATCTGGTTGTGAAATTTTAATGGCCATACTTTGTCATTTTCATTGTCTTAACTATTTGCTGGGCTTCTTGCAGAAAGCAGTTGTCCAGGGGGCAGTGTAGTGCTTCACCTGGGATCTCCTTAGTAATTCGTGGTCCTGTGTGTCCAAAGAGCTGGTTTGAGGAACTCAGCCTGAAGAGCAGGCCCCACTGTTGTCTCACTCCTCCAAGGTTGGGGGTTTGAATCCGAGTCCTGGTCTTGTGTGTGTTTGCATGTTCTCCTCGTGGTGGCGTGGGTTTCTTCCGGGGTCTCCGGTTTCTCCCAAAGTCCAAAGACATGCGTGTCAGGTGAACTGGAGATTCTAAGTTGACCGCAGGTGTGAGTGTGTGAGCAAATGATGTGTGTGCCCTGCAGTGGGCTGGCGCCCCGTCCAGGACGAGTCCCTGCCTTGCACCCGTAGACTCCGGGATAGGCTCCGGGTACCCGCGACCCTAGTGAGGATTAAGTGGTTACAGAAAATGAATGAATGAACCTGAAGAACAGTTCTGAAGCAGATCTTTCACTCATTCAGCTAAACACTATAACCAGCCATTATTACTATCCATCACTAAATGGACAGCATTGCGGATAACGATAATGTATGTCATTCTCTGTTACACTTTTTTCCTTTTAATTTTTAGTGCTAGTGTGTTGAACAGCAGGGTGGCATGGGTAACATATCCAAATGAAGTAATGGACCCGGCACCCCCTGTGCCATAGAAATGTTTTCAATTAATGGAAAATAACTAGATCACCTTTATACGCTGTTAAAGCACCAAAAAAAGGTGTTTAAACAGTATTATTAAAATGGCCCTGAGAGGCTCTAAGCCTGTAAAAGCTCTGCCGCCAGTGCCAAGGTGAGGCCTACTGCTGGGATTCGGTATCAGCATTACAATCAAAAGCAGCAAAGTGCTTCTATAACACAAATGAACTTTGTTAAATGATTTTTTAAAGCAAAACGTCACGTTAGATTTATACATGTTTAGAATATTCTGTAACCTAATTAAAGATAATAAGTAGCACTTTCATACCCTTGTGCGGTTCTTGCTGCAGAGTTATATTCATGAGTGCCACATTTAGTTAGTGAAGATATCCTTATAGGACCTATTTAAAAAAAAAAAAAAAACGCAATGTTCGGTTCTTGTTTCCTCAAGAAGTCAGAGCATGTATTTTTCTGTTCTTTCACTCATTTTTGTTTTATTTATTTATTTTTTTGGATGCATTTGCAGGGTTGCATTTCCTCTGGCAGAGTCATGCTGTTTGGAGGTTATGCTAGGTTATATATTACATCTATTTATTCCTCAGTGGTTCTTTGATGCCAAATCAATCCCCCCATCCATGGCAGATTAATAATGAATGACTTCTCTTGTTCATGTCACAGCCAAGGCAAGGATTGGGTGAGTGCAAAAGAAAAAGAAGCTATTTATGTATTTATATATTTATTTATTTATTTATTTATCTATCACTGAAAGCATTTAATGCTTTTATTTTGCATGGGAATTACCGGGTATTTTAGGTGCACTGCCTCATTGTGATATTCTCATCCTTTGAACGCAAGCCCCTTATGGCAACGAGACATTCGAGAAGTATTTGCAAGCGCCTGTTGAATAAGCCCTGAAAAATAAATAGCAGCGTTGTTCACAAACCCTTTAAAAAAAGAGCCAGCAGTCCTCAGATGGAGCCGAACCATTTTATGTTTATTTTATTGTCGTGAGATTCAAAAATAGTATTAGATTTCTAATGGCATGCATTGTGTTAAAGAGGACCCCTTCTTTATCTTTCATACACATGCAGAATTAATCTTAATCCCTAACAGTGTCCCCGCCCCCCCCCCCCAAAGAAAAAAAAATGTTAAACCGTCTTTGAACCAGCCACTGATGACACTGCATTAAAAATTAACTCCCCTAGCCCATGCCGAGATGAGAGCGCTAGCACATCCCGTAACCATGATGAGAAACACTGTAATATATTTTTCATAATGCATGCACATTACAGTGTCATGGCAGAAAATGGGAAAGGGTTGAGGCTGTTTATTCAGGCTGCTTAGTTTCCCCCATCCTGCCTTTAGATGCCTCTCATTGAGCTGAAAGGGGAGACACTTTATTTGGACTAAATTGGTTTGCTGTCTGGTCTGCTCTGATAAGCCAGTATAAGTCAGAATTATTTAATAATTTATGTATTTATTACGTTGTGCTGATGCAGTGTTGCCGGCCAAATGTACAGCATTAGCATGCCTTCCACGGGCAGTGATGTAACTGTAAAGCTTCACATCAGGCGTCTAGCTACAGTAGCAAAGCGGCTGGACTGCAGGTTTCAAAGCAGACAAGCTTCACATTTGCAGCTCACACATGTACTTATGTACACAATATTGTTGCTTAGAAGTGTACAGATAAACTAATTCACATTCAAATCGTACTTGGATGAGCTTCTAGTTGGAAGTCCAAGCCAGATCAGAGTTGGCCCAGTGGGTCCACCTATAAGTAGTCTCAGCTTCAAAAGCTCCACCCTCAGGGGGACACTGATTGTCTGACATACACTATATGCACAAAAGTATTGGGACACCTGACCATTACATCAACAGGGACTTCCCCAAACTGTGCACAAAGCTGGAAGCATGGCGTTGTCCAAAATGTCTTGGTGTGCTGAAGCATTAAGATTGCCCTTCACTGGAACTAAGGGGCCTAGCCCAAACCCTGAAAAACAGGTGTGTCCCAATACTTTTGTCCACATAGTGCATACTGTATGCTAAGATAGTAAAACTTGAAATTTTGTCAGTTAAAATTTGACCGACAAATTTGATTTGTGAGAGTAATCGATTAAGATTGTGAGACTACCGATTAAGCAATAATTAATTTTTTTAAATCAGGCATTGGTATCAGGTTGGTATGACTGGACAACACATACCAACCTGAAGGCTACAGGGTGATCTAATGGAAGTATTTTATGATGTTCTTTTCATGGGTTGGGTGATATGGCAAAAAATGACATCACAAGACCTCCAGCCATTCTCTCCATGCTTGATATGTGTAACAGTGTTTTTATGAGGTTTGTGAAGAAGTTAGTAGTTGAAATTAGTAGCGCATTTAAATAAGTCTCTGAAAAGCTGAGGACATTTTAAACATGTTCAATACAAACTAGCAAAAATATATGTAAGGAAACATTAGTTTGTTTACAGCATCTCTGTAATTGGTTTGCCTATTTTATGAGACATGCAAATGTGCGGCCTTCTAGAAGTACTTGCTATGACATGCTAAGAAAATTGTATTGCTTTATTATTGTAATAACAATAATAAATTGTCATATTGCCCACGAATAGTCCGTGTTTCAGAGCATTTTGAAAAAGGGAAAAAAAAAATCACTGTACACATTCACCAGTGCATTATTGGCCTTTGGAAAAGGCTAGTTATTGGCGATGGGCATAAATCTCTCCATGCACATGTACCGCGAAGTAAACCTACATTAGCAGTGTTTTGTTGTAGAGAAACAAAGCACACATAGCACCACGGTGGCAGATCTATTATTTACATATTATCAGTGTCCACATGAAAAATGAGCTCCAGACTTGCCCTTTGATTCTCACAAGTGTATTTCCTCCGGAGCTTTGTTCAATTACTGAGGCAACAGTTGTTCACTATTTTGCATTTTTCATTATTTTAGTCAACTTGCATTGCTCTTGAGTATACTTATATCCCCCCACCCGCCAACCCCACCCGCTTTGCAACCTTGCACGTTTCTCGCAGTTAGCTGCAGCTTCTTTAGTTATTATGGATAGCAAATCCTTGTGCTGACCGCCTCTTGCCATTACATCCGCTGTGGGACACATTTGTTATATTGGTTGAGGAGACATGATGAATGCTTGATTCGCCAATGCATTTCTAAGCAGGAGTGAAAATAGTGTGACGCCCGAATATCAGACCAAGAATGGAGAGGGGGTTTAATATTTCCGAGGACGACGGCCTGCAGTGTATTATGGACCGGTCCATTGGGAAAACACCTGATCTTTCAACTGATCTCAACTCTCCTCTTTTTTGTCCATTACACGAGTGGTGGGGGCCCTCACTGCAATCTCCATTCCCGTGATAACAAACGCCCTTGACTATAACTCAACTGCTGGCTGCCAAGCAGAGACACACTTCTCTCATCTATACCCCCGTGTGCTGAAGGTTGCCCTGCAGAAACTAAAGTAGTTCAGCATAGTACTTATCACCCAACCACCATGAAACACGATGATGTATGGTTTATCATCACGATAATAGACCTTAATGAGAATAAAGCACACATTGTAGCAATTTGGTCTGCATTGCCAAATATACTAGGCTTATGATCCTTTCTGAGATTAAAACACACACACAGACACACGCACACGCACACACACACACACACACACACGCACACACACACACACACACGCACATACACACACACACACACACATACGGCCAGACAAAGATTACTTGAAAGTGGTCCCTGCCTTTTATTGAATGGCTAATCAGGCAAGTAATCAATTAAATGCATGATTGCTTTTGATTTTAATAGCTCTATCATTTAGAAGGAGGATCTGCTTTGGGCTATGCTGTTAACTGTTAGGAATAGCTGTAATTAGACACAGCCTATTCTCATTTAGCATGAGTCTGTAAGTAATTAGCATCTCATTCGCACAAATATCACCTAACTGCTGTATCTATAATATGCAGCGAGTGTATTGTCTGTAATAAAGTACTGCTGCAGGAACATGCAGACACTGCTTAATACTGTTTTTCTGAGGTCAGTGCATGTAATGAGTAGGTCTGTCACAGAGCTCGAGTTTCGATCCGTGCTTAGCTGGCTGTCTCTGCGTTGTTAAATAGTTAGGATAAATAGCTAGCAATGCTCTAGTTGTTTTAGCCAATGCAGTTAAAATCAATTCTTGTATCTACACTCTAAAAACCGCAGCTGAGTCCCATGGTACAGGGTAGACAAACTTTTAATAAAAGCAAAATGTAATCTTTATTGATGCCTGCGCTTGTGCCGTAAAGATAGTAGCTGTGATAAATCCAAGAGAGACCAGGGAGGCCTGAACGAAGGTATAAAGCTGGATTTGTTACGTTAATAAGCTAACTGGTTTTGTTTCCGGTAATATTGAGCAGAACCTGAAGTGACTTTGGTCAGCTAAACAAATTACTTTAGAATCTGCCTTCATGCAGGTTCATGATAAGTCACTTCACTCCACCCCATTGTTCTTCAGTTAAGTTCATGTTTCCAGTGGTGCACAAAGTCATTTTCAGTAACCCAGATACACTTTCTGTATAAGAAAGTGACTTCTGCATCAGAGAAGAGGCGAAATAACAATTCAATCTCTAGTTCTAGAGTCCCACTTAATACTTACTGTCTCTAACAACTGTGTAATTACTCAATAACAGTGTGTGCAACACCAGTGGAACTGCTGGTGATAAATTCACTGTTACAAATGGATTACAGTCATGCGGTTTATATAAATACAATGTGTTGGCTTCTGTTTTTGCACTTATAATTACACAATTGTATCTTGATAATTGTAACAGCATATTTTCTATGTAAACACATCTGTAATAGAGTGGACAGCTGTGATTCCAACAAGACTTTCCTGATTACAACAGGAGGAAAGTTAACAGATGTAGCCTACAGTACATACATACATACATTCGTGTCTATACATACAAATACTTATACTGTTCAAATATATATATATATATATATATATATATATGTATGTATGTATGTATGTATGTATATATATATATATATATATATATATATATATATATATATATTTGAACACACACAAATGTCTATATTTATATTTTTGT
>JBBPCZ010000037.1:7705894-7719692 GCA_037974445.1 Brycinus macrolepidotus
TTCCTCATTAAATAAGATTTGATTCAGGTGATCACTAATCAGTACCTCATAAAGCAGAATGAGGTGCTTGTGTAGGATTTTGGCATGGAATGGTTCTCATACTCATAGAGATGCTAATTTAAAAACAAATTGCAGTGGTCTCTTATTTTTTCCGGAGCCGTATATTCTTATACATATGTTAGCATATGGGATTTTGTGACAAAGAAAAAACTACAAATGTTTGCCTAAAATAGAGCTAAGAAGATCTAAAAATGTTATGTTCATTAAAAAAAATGTGAATGAATCTGACAATAGACAATTTTCATAATACCACATTCAATATGGCAAAAGTAGTCATAGTAGGGATGGATGAGAATGTAGAAGACTCACTTATTTTTTGTCCGCCTTAAGATATTTGTCTTATTTTTACATGTTTGATTGAGACATTTTCATTGTCATTACAAGCCTGCACAAAACTGATTATTCTAGTTGTGTGTAAAATGTACAACATATCAACTGAGACAACATATCAACTGAGAAAGTTTATGAAAACTATATGCTCATTTGAATTTGATGCCAGCAACATGTTTCAAAAAAGCTGGGACAGGGACAACAAAAGACTGGAAAAGACAAAACACCTGGTGGAACATCTCACAACTAAGTTAACCATCTTACTAGGTCAAATGGCAACAGGTCACAATACAGTGACACAGTTTGTAACTGTTTCCACAATTATAAGCTAAAACTCTACCATTCAAAGAAGAAACCCTAAATGAAGTGGACCAAGCGCAAAGTGGAAAACTTTCCTTTGGTGTGGGAATCATGGACACAGCGTTCTCTGGGTTAAAGAATAGAGGGACCATCCGGCTTGTTTTTAGTGCACAGTTCAAAAATCAGCATCTGTGATGGAACATTTTACTTTCAGAGCTACTTTCAGCTGGTCTCCTCAGTTCCCAAACATTTATAGATTGTTTTTAAAGAAGGAATGATGCAACTCAATGGTAAACATGACCCTGTCCCAACTTTTTGGAACATGTTGCTGCTATCAAAGTAAAAATGAGCATATATTTTAAATTAAATATAGATTTACACACAAATAATCGCATTCTGTTTTAATTTACATTTTCCACAGCGTCCCAACTTTTCTGGAAATGGGTTTATGATAAATACCTAATTGAAGATGAAAAAACGCAAGTCCTCTACATTATCTTTCATCACTGCTGTAATATTTTCCCAGCTAAGACAACTTCTGCCACACTGAACTAGGAAATATGAGAGGGGCTTGTAGTACTGAGAAATTATTTTATCAAGCCAAACACCTCATTGATGATGTGTTTAGAGACATGGATGGTCCCCTTTAACTCATTTATATCTGCTTTTTTTTACCTAAGCTTTAAAGAGTTAAGGCCTTATAAAAACTGGGTGGCCTAGTGGTTAGAGCATTCCCCCTGCAATCAGAAGGTTGTGGGTCCAAATCCCAACTGCCAGTGGCACCACTGAGGTTCCCTTGAGCCAGGTACAGTCCCTACACACTGCTCTGCAGGTGCCCCTCATTGGTGGCAGCCCCCTGCTTCACTTGGTGAATGGGTTAAATGCAGAGGAAGAAGTTCACGCTGTATGCTGTGGTGCACGTGTGACTATAAGGGGCCACTTTACTTTATTGATACTTTATGTATGAAAAAGCCATTTTATTAACGTCCTCATGAGGACCCTTGTCATTGCAGTAAATTGCTTAGAACAGAGTTCCGCAGGTCTCCAGGTTGATCAATAGCAGAACGTAAATGGGACCAAAAGTGACTAAGACTGCAAAATTACATAGCTTCTGATCTGAGATACTGTAACCATAGCAACATTTTTAGCATCACATCCTGCAACACACATCACTTCTTATGCATTAACAGATGGATCTCCACTTCTGATACTGACTGATGTAAAAAAAAAGGAATTCTCATAATCAGATTGTTCAGTTAATCCTACAACAAGATCAATTCCCACAGTCAGATTTGGTTGCTGTTAATGGATTATTTTTACAACAAGCCTTCCTGTAATTTTCAGAGCTTGTTAGAGGCACTCAGCACTCACAGTATGTGTTGCATTTTCAGGCACAAACTGCAAATTTGAGGGAAGCTCATGCATATGGATTTAAATTTCAGGGACATGCTGAAAGAATATTTCAGAATTACATTTTTATCTGTCCAAATCAGATTTACAGACATGAAAAGATGCAAAATGTGCAATGATACGGCCACAGTGTGCACTCACATTCCGTGTTATTGTTAATTTCTGTTTTTTTGTTTTTTTTTTAATCTGAAGTTCTGATCTACTTACATTGTAGAATGACACTCTTTTCGACACATTTTCTATGAGGTTTGCTGATGGCTCCGGGATTTTGCTGAACCATTTAAACTCTGTGCCTCGTGAGTGTGCAGTTAGTAGGCGGTCCTGTGCTTGCAGTTTCTCTGCAGCTTTATTTCTGATTAAACGTTCATATGCATCGTGAGTGGCACCAGAGCACATTTTGTTCTCGTACATACTTCCATACAGCTGGCCCTGATTGTCTACAGTTTTGCTTCTTGGTGGAGTTTAATTATTCTTGAATTATTCTTGAGTTCTGCCTTCATTATAAGAGGCAGAAATGGGAGACTAATACTCCAGTAAACTGTACACTACAGGAAGATGAGTCACGTGTTAATGTTTACTGCATAAATAAATTAAGAATTAGAGCCAAGATAGTGGCAGGATAAGTTATAATAGACTTAAGTTAAGGTGGTCTTAAGCAGGGGTGCATTATGACCCTGTGAGGCCTCTGGGACCCCACGCCTGCTCCAGAAAGACAGCCTCCATCCCAGAACTTAACCTATGTAGCGCAGCTTTTCTATCTCAGAAACACAAGCCAGAGAAATCCATGAGTTTTTAATGAGGTGTTCTGTGCTAGGAATACAGACACCAAAATGTATATTAACTTGAAATGGCCTGAGGCTATAAACAAAGTTTGCTGCTTCTAGTTTGTAGGAAAGAACTCAAGAAGGTCAGCTGTAACCACATTTTAACTTTATTCTCTCTCTGACCTTTTCACTTTTGTTGTCATATTAAAACCTATTACAGTGTGGATTTACACAGCGACCACAGATGAGACAGGGGAGCACCGGGAACACTGTTTTGTGTGAATCGCTGCTGAGACAAGCTGGGAAGGTGTCACCGTTAAAAGTAGCATATTCCCCTGCCCCAGAAAGTCAAATTCACTGGTGGTACATGATTCAGAACACTCCAGAAACGTTTTCTGGAGGGATGACATGAGTGTGTAAAACTGTCATTTGTGTTAAGCATAGATAAAAGAGGATGGATGCAGAAGGGCTGCAACAAATCATTATTTCATTAAAGAACAAATGTGTTTGTGTTAATTTTTGATTAACTGATTAATCTAAAAGTCCACCATTGCGCTGGTACACAGTAGCAACAAAATACTCTTTAAATGAGTTTTTTGATCATGATCTGACTACAGTAACATCCCATGCTGTGCTGTCATCCTTGTCTTGTGTTTGACCTTTTTTTCTAATCACTAATCTTACTATGAAGAACAACTGCTTTGTGAGTTTTATTCTTTTCATACAGAGACTGATGACACAGAAGTGTAATATACCCAATCAAAGTTAGTCATTGACTGCATTTCTTCTGACAAACGTAAATAGCCTATAATTGTTTTTTAACTTTGGCTTGTTAGCCTCATTGGATACAAATGTAGTTTTTCAGTGAGTTTTTATAGATAATTAATTAATAGATAAATGATATGGAAATTCTTGTTAAGGATGGCGGCTATAAACACGTTAGCATTTATGGATCCACTCGTGTATTTTATTCAGGTAATGATAAATCAATTAGTTCCTTTTTTTTTCTATGGAGTTATTGAATAATAAACCTAATAATGTAAAAATACAAAAGAGTTTAAGGAACTTAATATCCAGTATAGTCAGAAATCATAAAAAATATAAGTTGGTTTTTTTTGTTTGTTTTTTTTTTTGTTTTGTTTTTTTTTGCTGGTAGAAATGGAATAACAGTTTGTTAAATTCACACTCGAACAGAGTAATGGACTCGGAGTGAATAACTACCATATGCTCTATTTGTTTTTAAATATCATTCCCTAAAAGCCTCGGATCAGTTATTCAGAACCATTTCCTAAGGGCTTGTTATGGAGCCCATCTGTTTTTGTCTTTAACTTGTGAATGTAAGTCACCTAGAGGGCAGGATTTGAGTCCGAACCGTGGCAAGGGAAGCCTTTATCCTCCCTCACTAGGAATCATGGGACATCTGCCACAACACCTCCACCCCCACCCCCGCTCTATTCACTGAGCTGAGCAGTTGTTGTAGGATGTTTTCGGTGATGTCTTTTTCTCTCTTTTTCTCACCGAGGAAAAAGCCCTGAAAAGAGTGAGTGTTTTGTGACAGAATGCAGATGAAGTAAATACTCGTGGCCTGATTAAAGCCTGTGTATGGTAATCAACTCGTGAAAGAGGTCATCATTTGCATGTCAAATCATCTGACATTTCCACTGGATGAAAACAATATTGCTGCAGCTGCATCAGATATTACAGACTTGTGTGTATTTGCAGTGCGGATGTTTAATTGGGTTATGCGGAGCAGCAACACGGAAACTTGAAATGTGTTAATGCCGAGCGATGAATCGCATAAAAATGTGACTGGATGCCTCATGTGAAGCCCCTTCAGTGTCATTTCCTGCTTTTTTTAAGTGACGCTAATTATTAGCAAGTGTAATGAGCAAGCAAGTCATGAAAATGAATCAATTACTGGTTAATGTTTAAGCCTGAAGAGTGTGGCTTAGCTGTTTTTCTGCTGTATGTCAGTCATGCTAACACTGTCCAGTTCTCCCTTGGCTTAATTCCCATGTGATAAATCGGAGATGATACATTTTGTAAGCTCGTCCCTTAAGATGGCCCACAGTGATTGGGCTAGGATATTAAAGACAGTTTCATTAAAGAATGGCCCACATTTAGCATTGTAGGAGGAGTATTTGCTGGATTGCACAGAGTAGGAATTACTGTACTTACTATGTCTATACTTGAGTTGGGCAAGATCCACATTTTTTTCCTTCATATTTATGTGAGTGGAGCCATTTTAACTGTTTAGCAAATTGTTGTTAGGTGATGGTTTATTAAGAGATTAATTGAAAATATTGCAAACAGTTTATTTATTGTTTTATTTTATAGAACGTTGCCATTGCCATTGAGTTGCCATTGCGATCGGAAGGTTGTAGGTTCAAATCCCAGGACTGCCAGTGGCACCACTGAGGTACCCTTGAGCAAGGTGCCGTCTCCACACGTCTTCATATATGTGTGAGTGGAGCCATTGTTACTGTTTAGCAAATTGTTGTTAATAGATGGTTTCTTAGGAAATTAATTGAAAATACTGCAAACAGTATATTTATTGTTTTATTACATAGAGCAGAAATTGTCATCATTTTGAAGTACATATTTCAAATACCAGGGGAAACAGTATTACACACCCAACTGTAATGTGTGCAAGCTTCTTGTATTGTAATGGTGTTTGGGTATAGATTAGGTGAATATAAGGTGGGATGTTATGAGAAGGCACTGTCCAGATCAATGTGCCCAGTTATTTAGTGATAAAGAGACTGTGAGCACAGGCATTCCCACATTCTTTGATGTCATGTGAAAGGGACATTACAGCTGAACCAGTTAGGCCTCATGTCTCTACTCTACTCTGATCTAGACAGTGTGCTATGCAAATTGGAGCAGGAGAATATCGCTGGTCAAAAAACATACTTAGTTTATTTTCTGTGTGAAAATAACACATTGTATAGGGATAAATACACTATTTTTGTCACGTTATGGGGGTACCCGTCCCAGAATGAGGAGGCGCAGGCGCAGATTTCCATTTCTTCTTTAGAGGCTTTTATTTCAACAACCCAAGAACTCAAACCAAAACAGGCACGATGGCCAGTACTCTTTCTGAAACCACATACACAAAAGACAGGTACACACCTAAGGTAGAATGAGGGAGAACTGACAACTAAACAGGGCACAGGGGTAACTTAAATACAAAACAGAACTGAACCAATGAATAAACACGTATAACTAAACTCAGAATACCACCAGCTGTTGCTGGGATTGCTCTAAATGGTTTGTGACCGTATTCTTTCAAAATAAAAGTTCAACATATACATAAACCCCTAGCGGCCGCTGACCGGAGACGTCACAATTTTTCTGCAGGTTTTAGGTCACAGATTTATTTAACAACAGCTGGGGCAGTAAGGGAGTTCGCCTTGCGTTAAAAAATCGTGGGATTGAATCCCAAGACTGCTAGTGGCGCCACTGAGGTCCCCTTGAGTAAGGTACCGCCCCCACACACTGCTCCCCGGGTGCTGTGTTCCTGGCTGCCCGCTGCTTCACTTGGTGAATGGGTTAAATGCAGAGAAGAATTTTGTGCTGTTCACACTGTGTGCTGTGGTGTGTTCACGTATGACAAATGTACAATTTACACTTTAAAAATAAAATGTGCCAGAGCTTTTGCACAGGTGAAGTTCTGCAAATCAACAATAATTGTGCATTAAAATGTGCAGATATGTGTTCTCTATACTTATTTTCACTTTCACACAAAACATGTTGTTTACTAGGGGCACCCAAACTTTTGCACATGACTTTATGACATGTTGTGATGTGAGATGTTTGAGAGACAGCTGCATGCCTTGTCACAACTGTCAGACTCGTGCAGAGATAGAAGCACAACTTGTTTTTTTCGAACAGTCTTCCCCGCTGTTGCCAGTTTGGTTGCACACTGCTGGAATCCAGGAGATGTGATCACCTAGAAGTCAAGACTAATGGCCTCCTGAGGAGAGAGTCGCTAGGTCCTTGTAGCCTAATTGGAAAAAGGTGCAGCTGTTTGGAACGAGGTTATTAGTTACCGTCGCTGTTTGCTAAGGTGTGTTTTAAAGTAGCTCACATAAATCTCTTCAATAAATCAGGGACTTAACTACTCAGACGCTAACAAGAAACTGAGCCAAGCACAAAGTCCTGGAGGGTCACTGAACTGTTTAGTGTAGGGATTTTAGTGCTCTTAATACAACTGAATCGACAGATGAAGACTTGATAATTAGCTGGAGAATGCAGTCAGGTGTGTTAAAACTAGAAAAATACTAAACTGTGCAGTTCTGCAGATCTAGTACTAGACCATTGATCTGCAACCAGCACATGGGGGCCAGAGTAAGAGACTGAACAGGTATATCAGATGATGTTTAGATAACTGATACATTGTTTTATAATAAGTGCAATACCAACCGTTATGGCTGTATTAGAGATGTACAATATTTACAAAATCCTAAAACTGCCTTTATATTGCTACATATCATGAATATGATGTGCCTTGCTGCATTTTAAAAACACACTAGTGTGGACATGAGCAATATGGCAAAAATACAAAATCGCCATGCTTCAAAAAATTCAAAATCAAGAAATTTTCACAATGCATGATATGTCACAATATGTATTCTTTCTGATGTCTAATTAGAAACGAACACAAAAGATTCAGTAGCGCCACAAATAAAAAAAGACATGTTGTGACATAATTTATCATCGTAACGATAAACGTTGTCATATCATCCAACGTTATATTGATGAATCAGCTCTGAGACATTAGAGATTGACTGGCATTATTTTCACCAGTATAATTTCCTCTTGTTGGATTATGTAAATACTTTGATTTATCAGAACACCCACAGAAGCACTCATCTGGAACTGTGACTGGTCTGAATTAGGGCTATCTGTCATGGCGGGTGTGCACAGCAAGGACAGATGCAGGAAACTGTTGAAGATACTCACAAGTTCTTTTAATAAATCAAAGAAACACGAGAGCTCAGCGAGCTCACCAAACATAAAATGCAGAACGTAGCTTTAGCGAAGAGGCTCAAACTTCAACTTTACATAACAAGGAAGCATAAGAGCTCTGCGAGCTCACAAACATAGGATGAGGGACGTAGCTGTAGCAAAGAGGCTTAAACCTAAACCTTACATAACATAGCCCATAGCATGGTGGCAAAAACACACGGCTACTTGGGCAGATACTTAGTAGAGCTGTCCGGCTCATATTCAGTTCCACTATTTAACCGTAGTGGGACGGTTCTAGTCCAAATTGCGTTTACTCGAAGCACTGAGGACCGAGGTAAGCTTGGAATGTCTTGAGATACAAAGTCCAGGGTATGCACGCACTCCAGCTGCCACCGGGAGTGTTCGTGCTGAACAGAGTGCACCGGCTGTTGTTTGTGAGCGTCCGCTGTCTGGGCGAGGACACTCAGCCGGAGCTAGCTGTAGCATGTAGCACACAGAGCCAGAAACCAGTCCAAAAGCTGAAGCAGATAGCACAGGAAGATCCCTCTACTGCCACTAGGGAACCAGTCCTCCGAGAAGGTGTTCCACAAATCTCAGTAGGCTTCAGCAGACTGTAACAAACACATAGGCATGAGCACACATAAACATGAGCTGTACAAACCCGAGACATGCATAGGAAGAGTCTGGGTGACCCTGCGCCGATTCCCTGAACTGGCCTGGCTTTAACCTGACACAAACACACAGACAACCTATCACACGACAGAAACAATGAACTCATAAACGAGGCATAGTTAACATAACGTAACACAGGTGGACCTGTCCTCCTGTGCCTAGCAACCAGCTAATGTGCTAAGGGCTAACACCTGGCTGGCTAGGCACGTGAGAACCACACATACCACGTCACTACCTCGCGTCCAGGGCAAAGCTGTCAATATTCGGATGACGGACTCCTTTGGGGGGCGTGACCGAGACGGACCAGACGTGACACTGTCATTATCAATTTCACTAGTAATCAAGTTATCTAGAATGATCAATTGAATAATCATATACACATCTCATAAAAGCAAACATTTAATTTTACTCTATATACATGAAGTGTGTAAGTATTTATAATGATAAATCTATTTAAAGGATGTTCTAATTTCTCTCTATGAACACAAAATTAGATCGGCTTGTGTTAGAGCAATAGTTTAGTTAAAATATTACCGTAAAATACGACCTTAGTTAAAAATATTCCATAACCACAAATACATATTATTCAGTACATTCTTTACAATGTTTTCTTAATCCAGTTTTTGTCTCTTAAGCCCCATGAGCTGTGTAAGTGCTTTGACTCTGTTGTCATTGCTCAATGAATATCTTTTTCTTTCATTTTTCTTTTTATTTCAGCATTTTAAGGCAAATTATCTAATTCTAAGAAAAGAGAGAGTGAATCTCTGCTTAACATTAAAATCAAAAGAAAAATAACATGAAGTCAATTTCCTCGGCAAATGATCAGTCTAATTAGAGTGTGGCTTGTCAGAAAGGCTCCGAGAAAGTAAAAGTAAATACATTATTTAAAGAACAAATATAAAACATGCCCCCAAGCTGCCATAGCTGATGGCCTCTACACTTGACCTTTAAGATACACCATTAACTACTTTGAGGATGTTATTTATAATTAATTAGCCCCATGATGTTTCTTTTTTTCACAATCACGTTTTATATTTCTCACATTTCCCCTTTCACAGGTCAGAGACATGTTCAGAATTCACCTTTCGTTATCAGATCATTGCTCTTTTTTTAATTAAAAAATGAGGCTTTAACTGTATGACACACACGAGTAAAAACTTTTTGCTGTCGCCTGCAGTGGTGGGAAATAAAACAGACATTGAATTCCGGGAGAGACATGGGTACTCTCCCAGGCACTCCCAAAACTGTACAGCAAAAAAGGTTAAAAGAGTGCAGAGCATCATCCTGCCTTTTTTCCACCTTAAATAAATAAAGGACCCCACTTTCCATTTTCGCCAGGGACACTGTCGCTATGGCAACGTTTACATGACTGCATGCTGCCATCAGTCAGGTACCTCTGTGCAGTAAATCCATGTTTGTCTGAACACCAATTGGTACGTGGAGAATTATCCACTACGCTATCAAACTACCCCAACACCCACTATTCTACCAATTGACTTTATTGTGCATATTGGTGGCTTCGTGGTTAGGGAGTTGCCCCTGTGATCAGAAGGTTGTGGATTTGAATCCCAGGGCTGTCAGTGGCACCACTGAGGTACCCTTGAGGTACTGTCCCCACACACTGCTCCCCGGGCGCTGTGTTCCTGGCTGCCCACTGCTTCCCTTGGTGAATGGGTGAAATGCAGAGAAAGAATTTCACACGGTTCACACTGTGTGCTGTGCTGTGGTGTATAAGGGGCCACTTTACCTTTAATCATAATGAAATAATAAAATGTCAGTGCTTGAACCAATCTGTATCAATATTTCTCTGCTCCATATATCACAATACTATGTTGTATTGATGTTTTTTTTTCTGTCTCCCTTCTGTTATGCATGTATTAACAGTGGGATATACAGTATTGTGGCAGATTTTCTCTCCTTCATTTGTCACAGGCTATGTGCTACAAGAAAAGCTTAATAACGTAGTGGAACCAGGGATCTTTCATAAGACCTTGTTTTTTTGTTTTTTTTTAAATATGTGAGAATCTATGCTCACAAGCCAAAAATTCTTGTTATTCTTTGACAAAAGAGAACTAAACTGAAATGATAGAATGGATTTCAATTCGCTGGCACTTCTTATTGGCTTGCGTTCTCTTTGAAGAGGTAAAATCTGTCATCAAACGTGAGGGGATGGTACTGCTCTGTTAAAACGCAATTTAACATGGTTTACCCCATGTGGAAGTAAACACACACACACACACACACACACAGACTCAGCCACATCTCTCTATTGACTGCATGACAGTCTGTCCAATAAAAGGCAGAGTCACTCACAATAAGCACTTTATTGGCTTTGGAAATGGTTTTGGCTTGTATTCCAGCTAGCCGTATCCGAACAAAATGCCTCACAAAGATACAAGGAGATTGCTTTGCCGCAAAACTCATAAAGCTTGTGGTCAGATCTCTTGCTGTAACTTTCCTTACATCGGGCCAAAGGAACAGTTCTGCCATGTTTACTCATCATTAGCTGTCGTGCGGCGGTTTCTGTACATAGATTCTATATCATAGTTGATTGTTGGTCATTTATAAAACTGCACTCTGTCTCCATAAAGCACAGTTGCACATTGATCATTGTGCTAGAGCAGGGTGCGCTCAGTACATGCAATAATAGTCGAAATGATCTTAACACTATTTCACATACATTATTCAGGCCACGAAAATATTTCTTTCATCGAATGCTTTTGAAAGATATAAATAAATAATGCAGTCGGGAAAGCCTTAGAGATTACCACTTTGAGATTTTGAAGGTATTATTTACTTTCATGGACTTAAAGGGCCATCTTAGACCCTGTTGTCACAAAAACGCAATAAATCTATTTTTCAATTTAGGATTATAAGCTGAAAAAGAGGAAAGTTTAGATTTACTTTAGATTTAATGACCGTCATAGCGCCGAATGAATAAGTACATAGAATAGGACAGCAAACAAAGCGGTAGCAGAAAACGCTGCCATATTGCTCTCCCACCCCAGATAGCCCCATCTGTCACTTAGAGAAGTGGAATTAAGTTGACATTAGATGAATTATTTATAGTTGTCTGTCTCAGGAGGAGGCTGAACGTGATAAAACAGTGGTACTACACTGCACTGATACCGTCTCAGACAGCGATGGCAACCTTTGTTAAGATTTCAGCTTTGAAATGCAAATCAACCCACTTGACACCATGCATATGTCATAATAACACCTAATTTCAGTCGCAACAAAAAGCATGCATGTGACATTTTTATTATTCTATATTTTCATCACTTCTGAGCGAGGTCTTCTCCCGATCACATTTCCCCTCTGACTCACTTTGGTAATTATTTTAATGGGGGAAAAGCAACTTGTTCTCTTACAAGTGTCTCACAACTGAGGAAAAAAAAAAGAAAAAAAGATCTGTTTTAACTTTTTCACCCCCAAAGAAAGCATGTCGATAATAAATATTCACAGCCTAAAGCGTTCCAAGAATTAATATTCAACAAAAGTAAGTCCATCTAAACTCTCACACTTTGCATTACCATTTCTAGTGTGGGAATTGGTTAATGGCCTCTAAAGGATCTTCATCCCTCTGTCCAGTACACTTGCCAGCCATCAATGGGATATGAAAGGAGAGTTCCCTCAGAAGACAGCAGACCGATGTGTTTTGCCCTTTAACACTTGTTGAATTGCGGCATAACGTTTGCTGTGGTTTTATGCAGAAGGAAGCATCAGGTGATGAAGCAAAGTCACCCAAAAGAACACATTATTCTTCTGCCAAAGGCAACATCAAACTTTTATGGATAAAAACAATCATAAAAAGTTGCGATTATGCAAGTGCCCCTGAAAAGACGAAAGTAAACTGTAAACCAACTTTTAGCAGGTTTCCAGGATGTAGACCCTAGTCCAAAGGTATAAGACCACTAGTGAAATCACTTCTATTTTGCATTCTTTTGTAATTTTATCCAAAGTCTTTTTCACACAAATGATATGATAACATAACAATTCAAGTGAAAAGTAGATTTGGACATTTAAAATGTAACTGTTCTTACTTCTTAGTGTTTTTTTGCCCCTTTTGTTTTATTGTCAGTGTGCACTCAAGCTTTTGTGTATAAAAAAAAAAAGTGCAAAATATACAGCTGTAAGCAAAAGTTCTGCTAGTTTTCACACACAATCTTTATTTATTTGCTATATTTAAACAATACATGTGCCATTACTTTTGCACAGGCCACATTTTGACACCCCCCCCAATACATTAAACTCAGTAAATAAACAATATTATTTTCACTTAGAACATCAACAAAACATGTAATCTGACCACTCGAATGTTTGCACACGACTGTAATGTTTACATATTTGTATTGTACTGAGTGCTGTATATGTGAATAGAGACATATTCAGAGCCATAAAGCACATTAAAATGTGGAAAAATAGAAGACATTTATAAAGAAATGTATCTGTCAACAAGTGCATCTGTATAGTGACTGTAAATTAGAATGAAGTGAAGCCAGTAGGATGACTAAAGAAGCAAATAATAAAAGCAATAGTTTCACACATTAAGCATAATGAAAGTGATTAGTGTAATAATAAGTCATTGCACCACTGTCACATGACTGTGTCTTGTTCAATACTGTATCAGTAATCCATAACACTGCCCTAAGTAGGTCATCAGTTCTTTGGCTGTACAGTGAAAAGAAACCAGACGCATGCTATGTGTTTATTATTCCCCAGCAGGGGTCTAGATAAAGTATGTGAAGAATCTGTGTTTTCGCTGAGTTGTCCACTTCATAGTGCTCTGTAAGACCCTTCACAAATGCCTGCATTGTACCTTACACAGCAGTCTCTTTCAAAGCGCGTTCAAAGTGCAAAGGCAATCGATAAATCAGGCAGCTGAAATGTCTTGTTTGCATTTCCCTGGTGCTGAATAAAAACCTATTATAAACCGGGAGTTTTTTTAGGTGGTAGTATGCTGTATTTGAGACTTTGTTTCGGGTCTTCAAAAGCAAAGATCCTTGAAAGCTCACCCAGTAGTTGCTGTGTAAACCACCTCAGTAGACAGGAGTCTCCCGTGTCTCTGAAAGGGCCTTGCTGTCACTGGTGTTACCATGAAAAGATCAGAGCATCTCTGTTCTTTCAGTATAGACCAGACCTGTCAGTCAGCATCATGGCATGCCGCTGACCATGAGTGCTTGTGTGTGTGTGTGTGTGTGTGTGTGTGTGTGTGTGTGTGTGTGTGTGTGTGAGCGTGTGTGTGCGTGTGTGTGTGCGGGTGTGCGTGTATGTGTGTGCGTGTGTGTGTG
>JBBPCZ010000037.1:7719792-7753191 GCA_037974445.1 Brycinus macrolepidotus
CAACACAGTAACACACGCCAACACAGTAACACAGTAACACACGCCAACACAGTAACACACGCCAACACAGTAACACATGCCATAACACACGCCAACACAGTAACACACACGCCAACACTAACACACACGCCAAAACACACGCCAACACAGTAACACACACCAACACAGTAACACACGCCAACACAGTAACACACGCCAA
Source organism: Brycinus macrolepidotus (assembly GCA_037974445.1). NCBI lineage: Eukaryota > Metazoa > Chordata > Actinopteri > Characiformes > Alestidae > Brycinus > Brycinus macrolepidotus. The sequence goes on from JBBPCZ010000037.1 coordinate 7,719,992, forward strand.
CACAGTAACACACACACCAACACAGTAACATCCACCAAAGACACCAATACAATAACACACACACCAACACACACACACACACACACAACACCTGACAACACACCGACACAACACACACCAACACAACACACAACACACACCAACGCCGACACGCCGCCCCACGCCGACACGCCGCCCCACGCAGACACGCCGCCCCACGCAGACGCACCACTCCTCCTGTTGGGAGAGAGGAAGGAGAGCTGGGTTCTAGCAGTACAGTATGTGTCTGCCTGTCACAACCTGAGGGACAGCAAGTACCCAAACCCCAGCGACGCCCCCCAGCGACGCCCCCCCCAGACTGAGTTTACCCTGACGGCGGCGGTCACACTGCGTTTCTGCACACCTGCAACAAACACAGGCAGGTACAACCAACCCTGATAAACAACTGCAGAGTCAGAGTGTACACACAGCTCGCTCGCTCGCTCTCTCCCTCTCTCTCTCTCTCTCTCTCCCCGTCACTCTCTCCCTCTCTCTCTCCCTCTCTCTCTCTCTCTCTCCCCGTCACTCTCTCCCTCTCTCTCCGTCACTCTCTCTCCCTCTCTCTCTCCCTCTCTCTCCGTCACTCTCTCTCCCTCTCTCTCCGTCACTCTCTCCCTCTCTCTCCCCGTCTCTCTCTCTCTCTCTCCCCCGTCCCTCTCTATCTCTATCTCTCTCTCTCTCTCTCCCCCTCCCTCTCTCTCGCTCTCTCCCCCCTCTCTTTCTCTCTCCCTCCCCCCTCCCTCTCTCGCTCTCTCCCCCCCTCCCCCTCCCCCCTCCATTATTATGATTATAATAATCAATATTAGTCAATACTGATTTTTATTCTTCAGACATAAACAGTGTGTATGGATGTAGTTAAGTCGTTCTGGATAACGTCACTTTAAAATGTTTCAGTCTGAAAGAGATGATTAATCTGAACTGATATTCAATATTCCAATATTCACACATTACATCATATTATTGATATTTCTACTACACATTCATAAAACACGTCAAGCGGCGCAGCCGGGGTCGACACCCCGCTGAGGTCTGAGGAGACCGTGGGGGCGGAAACTGGCCCAGTCTGGAGGGATCAGAGGTGGTGCTGGTTGTTCTGAACTGTTTGGTCTTCTGGTTCCAGACACCTCAGATCTTCAGACGATCTTCAGGGCATAAATTATTATTAAACAGTGAATGATTTTGTCCTCGTGGACCACAGTCTCCGTCTCGGTCTGAGGACTGCACGGAGCCAAATTTAACTCTCCTCCAGGACGTTAAACAAGATCTGCAGTGCTGAGGTTCCACACTGCACAGTTCAGGGTCTTAAAGCGGGTTCTCAGTCTGTTAACTGAGGAACGGTTCTGCACACCGGCAGGCGGGAGGGCGGGGCCGCATAACAGCCATTCCTGAACCAACTGCCAGGCCAACACTTCCATATGTAGGCAGAGTGAGTGAGTGAGTGAGTGTGTGTGTGTGTGTGTGTGTGTGTGTGTGTGTGTGTGTGTGTGTGTGTGAGAGTGTGTGTGCGTGTGTGTGTGAGAGTGTGAGTGTGTGTGTGTGTGTGTGTGTGTGTGTGTGCGCGCATGTGTGTTTATGTGTATGTACGTGTGTGTGTATGTATGTGTGTGTGTGTGTGCTCCTGTATTTACATCTGTATTTCCTGTTTTTTTATTAAGCGTTCAATATAGCTCGTTTTTATTGACATGGTAAAACGTGCCAAGGGCACCTAATACTTTTGGGGTACAAACTGGGGGCAAAACACAAGCTGGGAAAATGACAATTTTTGGAAAAAAAGAAAGAAAGTATGTTCATACTTAATTCATTATTGGCAGCTTGAGGCAAAATAGAGTAACATGCTGAGAGAGTCTTGCATCATCTCAGAGTCTTCCCTTCCCTTTTTCGTATTTGCTCCTCGTTTTTAGGTCAAGGACTTAAATGACTGTATTAGGGAGTATTTGCTTGCCTCCATGTCTCCACGTTCTGTTTTGGTTCCCAGTTTGCCTGAGTTGTTCACCCCAGTGTTTCTGAAGCGAGCTCTGGGCAGCAGAGGTGATGGAAGGGCCTGGGCTTCGGCTGAGGTTTGGAACAGTGTGTGAGTGTGTGGCTTTGAGGAGCTGACACACTGATGTGTATTTCTTGCTTTAGACATTTGATTTTCACTCTGGTGCTCTGCAGGCATTTCTGTTCTGTCTGAATTGCTAGATGAATGCCTTTCAAGCTGAAAAATGTCAGATCCCAGACTCTCCGGAATGGACCACTGAATGTGTACGCAGTTCTAACAGAGGTTACATATTCTATACAAGTTATCACTAATGCTTGTGTTCTCTTTTTAGAGACATATTTAGGAGCGACTTGGTAATGATGTCTCTGGTTTGTTCCATTCTTGTGTGTTTCTTACTGAAAACAATATATCTTTCTCCATTGTCTCCCTTCCAGTCCCTCCAAAAATTGTCAACTTCTCGAAAGATCTGGTGGTGAACGAGGGCTCCAACGTCACGCTGATGTGCCTGGCCAGCGGAAAACCAGAACCTGCAATCAGCTGGAAAATGCTCACCCCATCTGGTAAGAGACACCCTGCTTCATTTTTATATCTCGTATGACATTTTCTGAAATTTTAATGAAAATTATGGCTGCAGTTCCACCTGAGGCCTGCGTAATACCTGTGTCTGAACTGAGAATATTGAAACTTATCTCTGAAATGGCCTATGACGTCTTCATAATTATACCATACAATTTTCCAGCTCTATTGTCTAACAGGCACAAGTTACATATCTTCCGTTCATGTCTTGTTGAATATGTGTGATGTTGTAATATGTGATGAGATTAATGAATATTCCAAATTACACGTCATACTCAAATAAGGAAACAAATTAGGTTGTTGTATTCAGTGAGATGTGTTTTCTTTGTATGTGTGTGTGTCTGTGTGTGTGTGGGTTTGTCTGTGTGTGGACAAACTGGGTGGTACATTTTGCATATCGGCCCGAACCATAGAGTAATCAGCTCCGTTTGAGTCTGCCTGTTCCTCTATTGCCCCCTGTGCTGCTTTGCTTTATCGGAGGAAAAATGCATTTTAATGTGCGGTGATTCATGTGCTTCTATTGTGCAATAGCCTCTATCTCCCTCTTTTTGTGTCAGTACGAGAATCAGGTCATTGAAATGTTAATATGACATGGATGTGACTGCCGTTTTTTAGGAGAAATGTGAAAAAGAGCTTTGATGGGTTCTATTAAAATACAGTACAGGTGTCTGGCAGGGCCTTCCACAGCTTTCATTAGTAAAGATCAGCTGTCACGGTTGAACTGGAGAACAAAAACATCATGTTCCCTCTGCAGTCATGGATGGATAGTGGGCAAAAGATTTCATAAATTAGGGAGCATGTGAGGGTAGAGGAGCATGTTTTATATACAGTAATTTATTGTTGAGTCAATATAATTAGCCAATGTTAATGTTCCACAATTTTACCAGTATTAACAAAAATCTTTCTAATGATGCCCAAGTTGCTCGTTTTTACTTAAATGCATACTGTCAGGTCCTTGGGCAGCGGCCGCTAGAGGCCGCTCCTTCTGTTTTGTTTATAGAACTCTTATTCTGAAGTGATGTTCTGTGTTTTCATGGTGTTTAATTCATGTTCTTAGATACAGATGTTTGGTGTTTGAGTTAAGTGATTCTGTTTTTTGCTTCGTTCTTGGTTTAGTTCTGTTTGTATTTAAGTGCCTGTGTTTCGTGTACCCGTGTCAGTCAACCCTCGCGCATATCCTCACGATTACCCTCACTCTACCGGTCCTCATGTGTCATCTGTGTTAAGTATGTTTTGTGTTTTAGGCCCTCGTGCCTCTTTATGTTGTGTTTCTGTTGAGTTCGTGTTTGTTAATAAAACCCATCACAAAGGGAACCATGCATCTGTACCTCGCTTCACTACCCCGAGCACCCGCGATGTGACACACTTTTTAACATCCTTTTACAGTGTCTGAATGGTTCTTATATCACTCTTTACAGAGTGATACAGAGTATTGCAGCAGCACAACACCATCAGGGTTAAAATAACAAAACATGTAAAATGAAGTCCATCGTCTAAAATGTTAGGATTGAATTAACGTTTAACCTCCACCCCCAGTGGCGCAGCAGGTAGAGCACCTGTTTCTGAACCACAACCTCGCGAGTTCGAGACTGCCTGGAGTTAAATGCAGAGAAAGAATTTCACACTGTTCACACTGTGTGACTATAAGGGGCCACATTACATTACATTGTAACATAAAAGTCTTCAAGTGAACTGAGAAGAAATGAAAAAAGACATTATTAACAGGATTTAATAAAAGCAATAAACCCAGCAGGATACTTTAAACAGAACTACTTGAAGAAAAACGAACTCGTTGGCCAGAGAAACGTATAGATTTGAGTTTGTACATTGTGCTGTGTTCTGAGACCACCCTCTCTCTGTGATTGCTCCATGTCACATGTTGGCCTGTGCACAGCGCAGAAGATGTCCTCCAGCCGCACATACCAGAGCACACAAGCTCTTTTTAAATACGTGTGATGGAGTGTTTGACAGTAGTTTGATTTTGTTTAGTTCTTTCCTCATTTGAAGTATACTGCTGAATGATAGGAAGCTGTCACCACGATAGTTATTATTTAAGACTTTCTTTCAGTGTGAGAATTTAACAATTGAGCACTGCCATCATATTTCACATTTCACAATCGCACGAATCAGTACAACACTGCTACAAATATATTACACCTATTAAACAATACATCCAGTGTTCACAATTTTTTTCGTTTTTAATAAAGTACATGGATTAGAAAATGTTCATATTGTTCACGTCTTCCTTGTGTGTATCTACAGTGTGACTCGTGGTGGGCAGAAGCCCCTCGCTTCTCACTGAGGCAGAGAAGATTTGCTGAAAATTTTCAGCCCTCTGACTGTACTGACAGCTGCAGAGCCACGTAGTGTATATTAGCATAATGCAGTTCCACTGGTTGATCAGTTTTGCACTTCAGTGGCTTACAGATGTGGTTTACTCTTGCATGCATGTTCTCGAAATGTGTGGATCTTGATCAGAATGGAGTCAAGCAAATGCAGACAAAATGAAATGTTCTGCACGCCGCTTGGAGCGGATGCTGCAGAATCGCTGCCTATCTCTGCTGCCTCTGCTAGCTGCTTCCATTTCCATTCCTTGAAAAACATGACTGGAGGTTGATTTCATACAAATCCATGATGTTTTCCAAGTCCTTTAATAAGTGTAGTATTTTTCGTTTTTAAACGGTGCGAAGCAATATGAGGAATACGACGTTTTTGCTGCTGTTGGGTTGATATCAGTGTTTGTCAGCAGTGTACCTGTCAGTCATATACCTGGCTGTGTAGGCTCTGCAGCTTAAGGATGTGAATCATAATGCTTACACAACAGCATGCCTCCACTGACGGACACTTTTTGCAATAGTCCCAGATGTCTAGTTTGAACTCCCACGCTGCATCTGCAGCCTGCTGTCGCGCGGACTCGAGAATTCCTATCGCAATCTTGCTGAGTGCTAAACCCTTATCTAAATCTGAATCTAGGGAGCGTAGCGAGGCTACACTGTGTTACATTCCCATTGCCGAAAGACACTGATGAGATTTTGAGTAGCCATGATTGAATGGCCTACAACTTTGCTATATCACCTTTACATCAAGATAATTCCCTACTGTGATACCCGTTATAATTGGGGCAGTGAGGAGTCGTGGCCTGCTACCGTCACAAGGAGGGTTTCAGGCCACACACCATCATGCCAGAGACCACATGGCAGGTTAAACGCAAAAACAATTTAATATGGAAAGAAGTCAGGACGGTTAAAGCTTAGATGAAATCTTAGATGAAATCGAAGACTTGTACTGTTGTACAATTATGATTCTTTCTTTACTTGGTGGGTAGCTGAATAAAGGCTTAAACTGTCTGGAGGTACTTTGGTGCCTTCGAAGGGCCATGATTTATGTAGCCACTCACAAGATACGAAAGATAATATTCTCTCCTCTTCTATAAACGTTTCCTCTTACGCTCGTATATTGCAGTCCAATAACGTGTCCGAACGGAGAGATAAGACATTGCAGAATAAGCAATATTGGCCTTATTGCTTTCTGGGCGAGGGTGTCCACTTATCTGATGATCCAGTTTACTTACTGTCTATTACATTACTGTTACATGAGCCTGCTGCAGGAGCCAAAAGCATGGTCAACAAGAGTTGCTCGGTGTTAAGCTGAGAGTGGACCTATATGACACGAAGTGACTGACACAAGTTGAGGATTTTAAACCTAGACATCTTTTAGAAAAAAGGTCTGTGCAGAATGATTGCTCTTGTAAGGTTGTAAACATGTTATTGAATGTTTACTCTGTATTCAATAGCACCACATGAAACTGAGGTTTCTTGTTTTTTTTTTTTTTTTTTTGCTTTGTTTTTTTTCTGTCTTGCTTCATGTGATCAAAATGCGCTCTTTGGCAGGTAAACATGATTGTTTACCCTCTTAACAATCTCCAGCTGGGAGTTACTTGTTTAAATCCACAGAGCTGATTCTGTTTATTTCTCCAATAAAAACCAACAAACGTCGAGATGTTAGGCTGCACGCATGAGGGCATTTCTGATGTGCGCAGGGAGAGAGGGATTAAATGGGCTATTTTGTAGTTTTATAGCATTGCTTATCTAGTAGGTATAGCACAAGGTCAATACTTATAATACTGTTAGACGAACTGTTACTAATTTATCAACGTCTGTGTTTAATTGACTCGCATAAACATTGTATTTAATGACGCAGTGTCTGCAAGGCCTCGGTGCTGAAGCACTACTACATTAGTTGGTCTGAGAGTTTAGGTTCATTTAGACGGAGGCAGAGCACTGCAGGGTTTGATGGAGCTGTGATTGCGTTAATCTATTCTATAGCTGTTTGGGTGTAATGAGACTTTGGTGCAGTTGCTGTATTTGTGAGTTTAGAAGCTCATCTTAGAGGCCAAATGATCCCTGTAGCAGGAAAGCCATAATCTACCCATACTGTTCTACTCTATTGAGCTCTCTCTCCCCAGCTCTCTCGCCAACCCTTCTTTCTGATGTGGGCTCTCAGTGCTGTCTTCCATTATTTCTCTCTCCTTTTTTTTTCCTCTTCTTTTTTGGATTGGATGACAAAAATAAAGTATGAAATAAATATCTATCCACAGGGTGGAGGGGATTGATGATATCATGGCCTTGTGTGTATCCCGGACAGACGTGACCCAGCATGACTCACTGCTGTGCCACATTTCATCCTGACAGATCCACAGCTTCAGGGGGTTTAACTGATGATCAGATAAACATAAACATACATGTTCTCATTACTTTGAACAGATTTGTTAGTTCGCAAATGTAAATATTTGCAGACGTTATACAATAGAATGAGAATATCAGTTCCGTAATATCATTTTATGGGTAACTTATGTTGAAAAATATAATTGGACAATTGACTTGTGTGTTTTTAATTCTGTTGTTGCATCATTAGTTCATGTGCAGCAGAGGTCTAGAGCTGATTACAGAAGTGATGTTTGGATCCAGAGTCCAATGTCTGGTATTTGTTTCAGGCTGTTGTGAAGCTGAAGTGTACAAGAGTGAATAAATCAGAGACAGTGCCAGTACAGCAGATGTGTCCGAATCAATTGTTTGATACACTGTTCACAAACCAAAATGTGCTGGAAGACTTAGCAGCACCAGGATGTATAATGTATAATGGAAGACCACACTAGTGGATGATACTGGAGATTCAGGAGAAAAACTATTGATCAAATCAAGAACACTATCCAGGATGTAGTCATAGGGAAAAAAAATCTGTTCATAATCCAAAGCATATCACTTTATCTATGAAACATTGTGGAGGTCATGTCATGGCTTGGCTGTCAAATGAGTAGATCTGGCTCACTTGTCTTTACTGATGATGTAACTGCTGATTGCAGCATCAGGGAGAAATTCTGAAGTGTGCAGAATCATCTTAACAGATCTAACCAAATGCCAAATCTAACCAAGTTTGGATGACGATTTCTTATCAACAACACTGTGAACAGTTCTGACTATAAGTTTCTTTAGAATGGAACACTTTCCATCAAACCTGTTATTTAATTTTTTATGCATTATCTATCTATCTATCTATCTCTCTGTCTGTCTGTCTATCTGTCTGTCTGTCTATCTATCTATCTATCTATCTTGGCTCTGTATGTATATAAAATTATATATGTGTGTAGTAAGGAGATATATATATATATATATTTATTTATTTTTGTTGTTGTTGTATTACCCCTTTAATATTGGTATATCATGATAATGTTCAGTGTTATATTTACTAAATGATCGATTCTTTGATTCTCACACATAGTCAGTCTCTGTCCCTAAATCGTGTCCTCTGTCTCCCATCAGATCACAGTGGATCGTCTTCCTATACTGTGACATTCTGGAAATGTGGCTGCACTTATTCAGCATCTTCTCCACTCCCTGTCTGTTCTGTAGAGCGTCTCTGCAGGGGTGTGTGTGTGTGTGTGTGTGTGTGTGTGTGTATGTGTGTTTTAGTGCTGGTCTCTGCTCCAGTTGAAAGGCTCTACACCCTTGCCTCTCTTCTTCTCCTACTGTCACAGGGGCATATATAGTGTTTTAGCCTGTTTTGCCTAATCATCACAAAATCTCAAGGTATTTTGAATTGATTTCAGTTTCCTCTTAGAGCTGCAGTATGGCTGGAGGGCATGAAAGAAAGAAACTCTCATTTTTCTTAACACAAATTTGAGACCCTGTAGCCCTCCACTGCTCTTGTCTTGACTTCTAAATTCACAACTGGGATTATGTGTGACACTGCAAATCCTCTCCAGCAGAAAACGCTAAGACCAAGACTTGTTAATGGGTCTTACCGTGTCATTAAAGATGACCACTTAAGCAGAGCTGCCCAATCCTATATCCTGTTTAGGCTTGGCTGACAGATTTGGGGTGCCTCTAGGCTGTCACTTCTGTGCTGGTTTTTGTTGCTTCTAGTGGCCGCATTTTTTAAAATGAAGGTTTCTAAATGGTTCTGGCTTAGACGTGCAGTTTTCAGAAGAACCTTTATAAACCCTTTACATTATGCGGAGGTTCTTTAAACTTTGAAAATATATTTGATAGTCTATGTCATTTACAAAAGTAGTTCTTGAGTCCTCAGTGACTACTAGGAAAAGGAATTGCCAGAGGCAGTAATGTGATACTGTCATGATATTTGGGCCGCGATATGATTTTATTGTGATTCTTAATAGACAGCACATAATGTATAGAAGTATTTGTGACCATCTTGGTGACTCCCTTTTCAATTTCTGCTCTGACTCACAAGAAGAACGAGATCTTGTGCCATTTTGTGGAAGCAGAGTAAAAATACGCTAAATCAAGTAAGCAATTATAACTTGTTATTAAATAATTACATACTGATACATGCTGCTGTATCAGTATAACATTGTGCCAAAAAGTATTGCGATACTGCACTATATACATTTTTCTCCAACCTCGAGGGACTAAAGTAAGTAATAAAGTAGCTTATTTGATGCCATACAGTTATGCTATTAGCTTATTATTATTATTTTTTTTTACCAATTATTTTCTCACTTGTTCCTTCCTAAGTGGTTTATTCTTGCAAATGTTTAATGTAAGGATATAAATGTATTTATAGTTTTTCATAGCCTTTTTAAACAGTAGTAGGCTACTACTTTTTTTGCTGGTGCAGCATGTCCATCACAGACCCCAGATGGGGGTAACTGTCAAGATACATAGTTTATATTGCAAGTGTCACGCAAGTCAATCCACCCTTGACCATGAACCCCTTCACTGGCTGTATGTTTACACGAAGAAGTATTTTCACAGGAGTACATATCGGCTTTTTATGGTGCTGCATCACTAATGTGTGAAACTGCACATTCAGTGCTTTATTTCCTCAAACTGGTCCTAGGGGAATCTCAAACGGACCATATGTTTACTCTTTCCATGTGTGTTGGGAGTTGGTATCGAGCAATAATATGGGCTATCTGAGAGTCCCTGAGGACCAGTTTGAGATCCATTGCTTTAAAGAACCATAAGTTATGAAACTAAAAGTGATTCTTCTGTGGCATTGCTTCAGAAAACCATTTTGACACCTTTATATTTCAGAATGGGCCCACAGTGGTGCAGTGGGTAGCACTGTTGCCTCACACCTCCAGGGTTGGGGGTTTGAATCCGGGTTCTTGTGTGTGTGGAGTTTGCATGTTCTCCTCGTGGTGGTGTGGGTTTCCTCCAGGCTCTCCTTTTTCGTCCACAGTCCAAAGCCATGTCAGGTGAATTGGGGATTCTAAATTGACCATAGGTGTGAGTGAATGTTGTGTGTGTGTGTGCCCTGCGGTGTGCTGGTGCCCCGCCCATGGTGAGTCCCTGTCTCGCGCCCGTTGACAACAACTTAAATTGTAATAATTGAGTGTTATTATTTTTATCACAATTTAAGTTGCTTTACTTTTGACAAATATATTGTATATGAAATGACAATGCCTTAAGAGTGAATCAGATACAGCTGCCGAAATTAGCACTACTCACACTTAATGAAGAGCAACCACCACAATGGAAAAAAGTTGTTCATGTGTCAAAATACAGACATCTGGGAGACAAATCTTTCTCTGTGTAATACATTTATAATTGGTGGACTAATTATTCCTGGACTAAAGGCTTCAGTGAACAACTGTAGTCTGTTGGACTTACAGTTTCTGTGATAAATAAGCCTGTTTAATCACAGAGGTGAGATATTGTCTTACTCATCTCCATCTGGAGGAGGTGGTAACATGGACCTGGAGTGTCTGTAAGGTCTTCTCTCTACATACACTTGTATGTACTTACCTGAACCAAGCTTGAGTAGCAGAGTTCCCAGCAAGAAGCTGGGAAGGGTTTTGACTTGTTCAGAATGGCCTTACAGATGACTATTTAAAAGCAGCCTGCTGTTTTATTCTTTTTTATTCTGTTTTACTTTGGAATTGAAATTTTGGTTTTGCATATAGTTGCATGGATGTAAGCTTAACAGGGTATTTTGAAGGGGAACGCAATCAATTTTGATGTGATCATACACAGACTGTAGTCTTTATAATGCGAAGCAATGTGACACTATGCTCTTAAATATTAAATCTGTCAAATGATTCTTCAGACAACCAGACTAAATCTTATTTTACACACTAGCTTACTGGAAAAGACTTGGAAAGGAACAGTTGAAGATTGTGCTGAACAATTTGGAGAAAATATCTAATTGTCAATTTTTTAGAGTATTGCAGTTGCAGTTTACATGTGATTATTTTCTGTAACTTAGAATACTATAGGATGTAGTGTACTAGACTGCCAGTTCACAAGCACTGCATTGTCAGATCTTATTAATAGTAAATTTACCTCTTAAAATATAAGAAATTTAATAGTGTAGGGTATGATAAAAGAAACTGCACATATAAAAATCTCTTCTACCTCCAAACTAATGTGTTTTTATTGGAAGTTTAATGTTTAGGATATTTTTTTTTTTTTAATTCACTCACTGCAGTTTCGATTAATCATTCATCCGTAGTTGAAAGTAAAATAGGAAGAAGACAGCGAGCAAAAAGATGAATGGATACCATAAGAAATATCATGAATAAACCATTAAAAACCCCGAAGACCCAAACAGAAGACAGGATATCCTGGAGAAACACTATACATATAGTCGCCTGGAGTTGGTAGTGACATGATGGCACTTAACAATAGTAATAAACGGTTCTTGGCTTGGATGTACAGTTCTGGGAAAACCTTTAATTGGTGCCGAACCTTTTCAGTATGTGGAGTTCTTTCAACTTTAAAACACTCGTATACCTCATTTACACAAAGAACCACAAACTTAGTTTTTAGTGAAATAACAGTAGCACTGAGTGTACTTTTGTATTTGTAGGAATCTATTCTGAGCTTTGCGTTTGAGCCTTTGCCTCCTAGCAGTGTGGTATAATTCTGTTGTCCGTAACACCTGAGACAATATTCTCAAACCAGCACAGTATTCTCCACACAAAACACGGACAGAATGGAGAATATGAATCATTTTAATAAGGCTGCAGTGCAGCACTTGCCAAAGCCAAATCTTGAATTGTCACACCTGTAAGTCTTGCTCTTTGATATGATCCTCTATGGCAGCCATGAAGTGCTTAGACCATGATGGAAATAAATACTCTCATTTTGACAATCACTACTGTGTGATTGAAGAGCCTCTCTGATGCACCTGCTGCCATTGCTCCATATTTACCTCGTGCTTGACAGCATAGTGGATGTCCATGATCTCCTCACCACAACACATTTTAACCCTTTTCAGCGGACGCCTTCAAACCTGATGCGCCTTCTCTGGGATTCAGAAGACAAAAAGTCAGTTCAAGCTTACAAAACTACTGGGATCTCAATTTAAATTAATTTTACACTGCATAGTGAGCATCACCATAATAGATTATGTATATATTTTATATCTTATACAGGTAAACTGCATGGATTAATTGTAATTCGTTTTCAATTATATTTACATTCAGTTTTCATTCCATATTGAACGATCTTCACTTCCTTGGCAAAAACATTAAAAAAAAAAAAGACTGTAAATACAACAACTCATTGTAACATAGCAAGTCGTAATAAAATATGTGGCTTTTATTGGAAGTTTAGAATCAACACTTGTTTCATTGAGCCACAAGTAAGCAATAATTTAAGACAACTCAAGAAGAGGCACTTCAAGCCCTGCACTCAGTGAGAGGGGTTTGTAAATAAACTGATTGTTGAGTAGCTGGCTGCTGTTCCTAGGGTTTAGCCTAGTCACCTATGAAGGTACTGTACTATGCAATATGCAAAAACAGGGCCTTCACAGAAGATCCCTCTTGATTTATCACAGCAGCATACGGATTTTAAAATGTAAACCCTTGTGTTTGTCCTCTGCGTTCTGTGGGGTGAGTAGCGTTCAAGATGTAACATGCTGCTTCTCCAGGGCGCTCCTCTGACACTCCTCGTCAGGTGAGCGGAGGTGCTTCTCGTTAGCAGCCTCTCCCCGGTGTGAGAAGCTGTCTTTCAGAGCCCACCATGGTGAATACACTGCACTGCATTACTGTCACACTCCGTGCCAGGGAATTTGTCGTGTTTTTTGATAAAGTCAAGCATGTGCTGCTTCTTGGCGTTGAGGACTGCTTCACAAGGATTCCCACGACTAACATCTAGCTTAGTGTCTCAACTTTGGCAAACGCAAAAATCTCATGCTTTGCTCTCTGTTAAGACTCCAGAAATGTGTGTGTTTGTATGGTGTGCGTGTGTGTGCATGTGTGTGTACATGTGTGTGTGTGTGTGTGTGAATACGTGTTGAGCACATTTGAGAAGTCGCAAACATTCATATTTGAAGATGAACCTCTTTTCTCCACTCATGCTTCCTTTACCTCCAATGAGTCACGCAGAATCTATAAATACATCTGAATTCTTTGCAGCCGAGTTCAGCCGACATGTTCCTCAGTCATCTACAAGAAGTATCACCTACTGTTAGCTTTCATAAGTGCAGGTTGACTTTGAAAAGTGACAACATGCTTATGTAAGCCTGTTCTACAAGTGAAATGCAGTCCCATGCTGTTTTATTTGAGACTCAGATATGCTAATGAGTATGCTAAATAAAGGCCTCAGCTTTCTAAACCATGCGTCACTTGAGAAATCTGGGTGATGGCTGCGGTGTATTGAGACTATATAATTAAATGTTGACACAGACTATTGTATTGTTTTTATTCACTTTTGTGCTTCCATTCTCCGTGTCTTCAGGTGATGATCTTGGTTCCGATGATGAGTATTTGGAGATCTCCTCCATCAGCAGACAGAGAGCAGGAGAGTACGAGTGCACCGCAGTCAATGACATCGCTACAGACACAAAGACAATGCAGCTCGTGGTCAACTGTGAGTCCTTCTTCAATTTCACCTTTGTTAACTTTTTTTTTTTTTTTTTTTAATTTATTGTTAAAAATAGTTTGGCAATTTTAAGTAATTCCATCATAAATTGCTTTTGCCTTTGTTTATCTTTGATATTGGACAGGTTGTTCCCCCAGGCTATTAGGTTTCTAAACATGGACGTGCCAATTTCACTTTATAGTCATGATCCTGATCAGTAATCAGGATCCATCCGTTCATCTTGTATTCATCTACTACCTATCCATAGTACAATATTGCACCACTCAGTTACTCAGTCACATTGTACTTTCATTGTACAGTATTTGGACTATACTAAATTCTTATTTGTTATTTATTACTACTTATTTTACTTTTTTATTTTTGTTTTGTGATTCTTATTTTATACTATTATCTTGCACAATCTAGGAGCTGGCCAGATCATCGTTTCATTATATGTTGTCCTGGACAACTGTGTATGTGACAAATAAAGCTGTTGAATCTTGATCTTAAAATCTACACTTCTACACTACTTTTTTTTACTATGTAAAGCTTTTAATTAAGATCAAATGAAAATAAAATATGAATTTATCTAAGCCACGTTGTCAGACACATCACTTGAATCCGGACTGTGAACAGAATTCCACTGCTTGTTTCAGTAATTTATGAGTGAGAAATCATTTATGAGTGAGAAATAATTCAACAAAATAAAAAGGGGGTTTCAAGGCCTATACCCAAGTGTAAAGAAAAGAAGTGTTCAGATAGTCAAACAAATAGTTAAATGTCTGAATATTTTAGTCTAAAATTCTAAGACATAGGGTAAAAAATTGCAGCTTCTTGTTGACTCTGTGAATCCATATGTGCTTTACATAAAGATTTTAGCTCTTAGTTCTCTCCTCTGGTTCTCACACTGTCATGAAACTTGAGTGTTTCCTCGAATTGTAAGTCGCTTTGGATAGAAGCACCTGCCAGATGAATGTAATGTAATGTAATGATTTATCTGCGAGATGTTCTGTGTGTTGTAGACCCTCCCACCGTGTTTGAGGGCAGAGACGTTGGGGTCACTCTGGGTCAGAGAGGGGTCTTGCAGTGTGAGGCTGATGCTGTACCCGAGGCAGACTTTGAGTGGTACAGAGACGAGAGAAGGTAAACCAGGAAAGTGCTTGCATTTAGAGGTCAATGACAGGAACCTAAGTGCATTTATGATATTTGTGTGTTTTTCAGTGCTTTAGTGTTTTAGCCGTACACATTTAACTATGTGAACCACAACAGTCTTTCATCAACCTTTCTACTTAATTAAATGGTTAACATGTAAACAGAGTCTCTTAGAGTCGTTTGATGTGAAACGCTCCATTCTATAGTCAGAGTCAGAAGAATTCACAGTGGTGGTGATGGGGAGCAGACGTCTTAAGACTTTAATGTCACGGAGTTATTAGAGAATTAAAGAAAGTTATTAAATGGAATGGTTATGTGTACACTGTTTGATGTCTGGGGCATTGTTTTACGATAGACATTCATGGTGAAGGGGTACATACAGCATGCTGTGAGGCAAAATACTCCCCAAAGAAAATGTCATTTTTTGATTTTGATTATTTTACCATGACCAGCATTGCATATAACAACTGAGCGTTTTTCTCTACAGTTAACCACTTTACATAAAACTACTACTTTTATAGTTTTTCTTCTATTAGTTATGTTGCTTCTACTTTCTTCTTTTGTTCTGTTTACTTTGCTGCTGTAACAGTGCAAATTTACCATCTAGTAAAGGGTTACCTTATCTTGTCTTATCCCATCTTATCTTATTTTATCTTATCTTATCTAACTCTTAATAATACTAATACAACACACTTAATAAGTGTGTGATGATGCTAATAGAAGTTTGATGCGAATTGGTGAAGCTTCCATTACTTGTTAGCTTCATTCCTCCAGTGTCAAGAAGGAATATGGATGTCTTGTCTGATGGACTGTATTTGACCTAAGAGGAAGTTTGTGTTGAATGTGATTTTCATGAACTGATTTTCTTTTACATACTTATTATGCACACTGTTTTATTTGGCATGAATGCAGCTAGAACATTATTGGCACCAGTTTGAGTGGCAGAGATTAAAGATCACCAGATGCTATGTGGGAAAAAAAAATCTCCTGGTCTTTTTCTGTTGTGGTACGGGTGGGACAGAGTGCATAGAAGTTTTTTGCTGTAAATCACAGTCTAGTTCTGACAGTTAATTATATGATCTCCTTTAAAAGCATGACATTTTAATGTAATGTGCTGTTTACGAAAGCATGTTGCACTATATCTGGATCCCTTTGAGTGCTGCAGACATTGCAGAAGGTTAAAAGCTCCATATTTTACCAGCTGTACATTCCTGATGCCATATCCTGCCACGTCTGACAGAAAGTGAAACGCTTTGCATTTTCACCAAAGCACATTTGGCTAGAATGCATTGCAATATGTTCACTCAAACTGCCTTTGATGTCAGTAAAGAGAAAGTTGTCCCAGAGCGGTGTCGTGATTAAATAGCGGGTGTTGCTGATGATAATGCCTACCAGCTTTGGTGCCTTCTTTAATGTGTCCAGGCCGGCTGCCGTCCACGTCCGAGAAATGTTGATGCTGTCATCAGTGTAACCCAGGGCTTCAAAAGAGGCTCTGATGTAGTGCAAAATGTATCGAGCTGATTCCAGTCTTTCACTTTGCTGACTTGTTTTGCAGGATCTTCAATGGCTTTGATGGTATTGAGATCGAGGATTCTGGAGTCTTATCAAAGCTGACTTTCTTCAACGTGTCTGAGACAGACTATGGAAATTACACTTGTGTTGCAATCAACAAACTTGGAAGTGCAAACACAAGCATTGTTCTATATGGTGAGTTCTGTGCAATTATATTGATCCATTTATCTTTCACTTATACTCAATAAACAGCTGCTCTGCTTAGCTATTGTGCTATTATTTATAACGTTTTGATGATTGTCAAATTATACCACAACAGTGATTGAGAATCATTGCAAAACTGTCTCGTTTTTCCAGTCTAGTTTCTGAGACATGCTGCTAATGTGCTCATCTTGAAGACTGATCTTCAGCTTTTGCCTGTTCTACTGTTGTCATTGTTTCTGTTGTGTTTGTTTTTACTTATGTAGAAGTAATTGAACCCACTAGCTCGACACTATTGCAAGGTTAGTACTGAGCATGAACATGTGGTCTGAGCTCTCACCTTCCTCAAGCCTTTTCCTGCATGCCTTATAAATAAATAAGCAAATAAATGAATGCTGCCATCTTCATATCAACCACACTGAGACGGAGGAGAAGTCGTTGAGGTGACACTCAAGTCGATCAGCGAGATTGCTACACCAAATTTCCTCGACATGAATGGGCTAATATAATTGTTGTGTGTCGCCTGACAGAATCTGATTGTCAGGTTGTAAATTGGCGACTAGCCACTCCTATTAAGGGGTTTATTAGCTTAGAAATCCAATTCTTAATGTCAATAATAAATTCAGCCCTTTGAGTGACAGCTGGAATTGCTGCCGGGGGAATGGCTCAGTTTGCCCTACCTCAGTTTGTCTCCAGTGGATCACTGTGGGGTGGTGAACGCTTCTCTGTGCTGTGTTGCTAAAAGTGTTGCTTAAGTATGTTTTCTTTCTTTTTTCTTTCTCTTTTCCTGTCTAACCCACATGCACCATGCCATGGCATCACTGTGGCTATGCATGCCTGCGTCTGCTTTGTGTAAGTACACGTCTGCGTAGTCTAAAACATTTTGTTCTGTGCTGTTCCCTGTGATTATTTCACTGTCTAGAAATGCTTAATGTGCTTTCCAGTCTAAATGGTGCATGTCCGTAAGAGCTGGCAATGCCATTGCCTGTTAAGCTTTCGCATACGGAGCTTTTTGCCCTTGTCAACCTTTGGTAATGATATTGTTTTTTTTTTTTTCTTTACACATCACAGAATGTCTGACCTAAATTGAAAACAGTGAGAGTGGGAATGATGTCTGTGTCCTCTCAAGAGAGCCATTAATTACTTTGAATTTGATTGTGTGAAACTGGTATTATTCTAATTATGCGACTGCAGGATTGAGTATAATCTGCTGTGGCGGTATAATTGGATCTCTGTCCCTAAAGAAAGGCTAGTGAACTCCGGCAAATCCAGGGGAAATTAGAAGGCATTCTGGGAGAGCCATCAAAGCAAAAAGTTTAATAGTCACGCTGTACAATGCCATAGTATAACATTTGTTTAGATGGAAATTAGCCGCACGTCTGACTTTATTGTTATGGGGAATAGAGGGCATGGTAATGTAGGTCTACTTTATTGTTTGTCATATGTATAAGTTTTATAGGTCTCCTGACAGTACTGCTATTAAACTGTATCCAAAAAAATAGTTTTAGGTTGACTAAATAAAAGTTTAGTAGCACAGCAGAATTTTGGCATATGTAGGACAAGGCATCTTCTATACTGGTGTAACTTAAGCCCCTTTCACACATGCTTTTAACAGAATTTATAAGTGTGACTGTGAAACAGTCAAAATATCTGTAAAGTTTACACCATAATTTACCTGCACAAGACGGGGAGAATTGCCAGGAGGGCTCATGTGTCAACAGAAGCCTATTAATTTCCAGCAAATACACAGACGTGTAGATTACAAACAACAAATGTTTCTGTGACTTTCTTTTATAGTTTTTTTTGTTCAGTTTTATGAGTGAAAAGAACACAGGGGTGTATTTTGTACAAGATTTTAGAGAGAAGCGGCAAACATCTACCCTGAGTGCCTGCGCGGCTGCTTCTATGCAAAAGCTATGTGCCATGGCCAGCAAAGCAAAGCGCTTGTACTTTTACAGCCGAGTTTTTAGTTTTTACAAGAGAAAAAGTCTCACGAGAATGTTTTTGTACATGATTCATAAAGGAAGAAGCTGTTCGTGCTGAGAGTGTCCCCGTTTACTACAATTAATGTGAGAAATTAAGCAAAATTTGCAATGGAAATGATAAAGCATTAGTGTTAATTGGCATTATGGAGTTAGATACATCATATTTTTTGGCACCCACCACACCATTACTATTACTTTGCTTTTTTTCCATGGGTATCCACCTCAGCCTTATTTAATCTTTGGGGGATTTCTGTTGCCATACACTGAAACGATTATGACTAGATAATCACAGCGAACCTAACACTGTGTGCTGTATTTAGTCTTTGTTGTGATAGTAATCAAAGTCTGGAAGTACTCAAACCTTTAAGCCATGTGAACACACTTGACATCATCAACAAGATTTCCTCTCCATGTTCCCTTTTTAATAACACTATTACATTCTTATTATTAGCTGTGAGTTGTGGTTCGGTGAAGGCTGGTTGAAAGGCGAATAAATGACTGGCCATTCTGGTCTGCCTGCTGTTAGTACAGCAACACCCAGACACTTTAGCCTCTCTGAAGCCAGCAGCGCTGTCTGTTTTACAATTTCTGTGATTATAAATCCGGAATAACTCATCCAGTAGTTGCTCCTACCTCACAGCAAGCCTCCCCCCTCACAGCAAGCCTCCCCCCTTGGCCCCCATCAGCAATCTTGTTACCAAGCACCTTCCCTTGTTTATCGCAAGCTGCAATTACAGTTGACCCACGCAGTGGATGGGTCAAGGGTGTGCGGTTACAGTGCCGTAATGATAGCGGGGGCTTGGGGAGGGGAGGGGACAGCCGAGCAGGTCTGGGACGAGGACACCAGATGCTTTGATGATCCTAATGTGAGCACTAAAGACCCTGGATGGGCATTCATCACCAGAGCCGGGCCGTTTCTGCCCTTCCAGCCGTTTAAGCCTGATGACCTGGTTCCGCCACAGCGCTGCAGCTCTGCCAGAAATACTCTGACATCTAAGTTGGCTTAATAGGTAAATAGAGCGGCAAGAACAACAGCTAATCTAGGCTGAATTGGGTGCTTAATAGCACCGGCAGGCGCAAGCAGGGGAGCAGTTTGTGTGCTCACTCAATTTGCCTCCACTGTTTGCTTATGAGCTGCCACTCGATGTTGTTGGGTTTTTATAGCCTCTGCTGTCTCTGTTAAGTGTCTTGTTTCATATAATCTCTCTTTTAGTGGAGACTACTTCTCTTTTAGAAGTGACTTCGTCTGTTTTAGAGCAAACAGCCACTGAATACAGTCAGTTGTGGGAAGGTTTGTAATGAACAGAACTACCACACCTAATAGTCACATCTAACATCTAATAATGTTTAGAGACTGACAGATCTACATGAAGTACTACCAACTCACTAACCTGTAGAAAATAACATCACTTACAAGCTAGAGGACAATACAAGTTAGTGAGTAAAACTAGAAAAAAATGACATATGGAGGATAAGAATTTCTTTTTCTTTCTTTCTTTTTCTTCCTTTCTTTCCTTCGTTTTTCTTTCTTTCTTTCTTTTTCTTTCTTTCTTTCTTTCTTTCTTTTCTTTCAAATCCAGTCAATGTTTACTGAGTAAGAAACATTACCTACATTCATTGGTTTTCAAAATACTTACTGTAAATGTACTGGCAACTTTGACACATCTATTATATTGCTACAGGTGTACAAATAGACACAAGCTACATTTCAAAAGCTTGGCTAAAGCAGAGAAAGGTGGGTCCTCGGTAGCTCTGTCCTGTGAAGGCTCTTTGTTTGTATTACATAATGGAACAGTCTACCAAGGCCACTTTGTCACATCATTGGAAAAGAGAAATTGAGAGAAATGCTCAGATACTGTCATAGTAAAAGGTCTGAATGTCAGTTGCATTTCTGTGTTCGATGGATTTTTCTGATTAGAACAGCCTTTGTGAATGCAGAGGCGGAGAAATGTAGCCCACTTGGACTACAGTCTACCTTTTGGAACACAGCTAATAGTCTTCTCATCTTTTCTCATGCACATTTTGCATTAGTCATTGTCTAGGCCTTGGTGTTTATTTTCTAACCGAGGATCGCTATAATCTAAATGTTTTTGGTTCCTGGACTATCCTCAACTCAGCAGTGACATGTAAGTGCTCCAAAACTCCCAGTAAAGCTGCAGCACACAATATACGTGTACCAGCACCACACACACACTACCATGCCACTACTGTGTCAGTCTCACTGCTTTGCTGAGGGTGGTCCACCGCCCACATAATGTCTAAGGTGGTTTCTTTCCTTTGATGGATAGGGTAGAGAGCGGCTGATAAATTCTACAGCAACTGATAGACAGACGGCTACAGTCAGTAATTATAAACCTACAAAGTGCACCTATGCAGTAGGTGGGTCTTAAAATATCCAATGAGTGTAGGTTTAAGGTGGGTGTGCATAATAAACTGGGAACTCAGTGCACATGTTTGTCTTTGTATGTCTATAATCTATAAATCTGTATTGTTTAGGACCTGGTGCAGTGCAAGATGGCAACAGCGGCACATCAGGAACGTACACACCCATCTGCCTACTCCTTATTCTCGGCCTGCAGCTGCTGCTCAAATTTTGATGGCGAAGAGGATTCAGGAAGAAATGGCCTCATCTCGCTCACGACTCATATCAACACCTGCAGCCACCGACAGGAGCACAGAGCGTGCATGGGATTCCCCACTTCTCTTTTTTAATGAATTAATTATGTAACTTTCCTTTGTATTGAATAAGAATCTCTTACATTGTTATAGTTCTTTCCTGCCCCACTGAAACGTCAACATTTATATCTGCATAGAAAACAAGCCAGTTGAGGTGAGGCTTGTCTAATGATATAATCTAATATTTCTGTCAGTGTAGTTTTATTTAACTGATTCCTAAAGTCCTAAAATCTTAATAGGTATGCGATGAGAGGACACGTGTCTCCATTTTTGGATTGTCATGGCAGTGAATTACCTCAAGAAGCAAGAATCAGTGTACAGTTCCTTGTATTATCATTTCTGTAACACACATTTCTAGCAAATTGAGGGATGCTGTTCCTCATAAGGATTCCTCTTAATTTATGCTTGTGGTAAGGACTGTTGTAGAAATGAATATACACTGATCAGCCAGAACATTAAAACCACCTCCCTACTACTGGGTAGGTCCCATATCTGTCACCAGACAGTTCTGACCAGTTGAGGTCTGGACTCCACAAGACCTCTGAAGGTGTGCTGTGGTATCTGGCACCAAGACTTAAGCGGCAAATCCTTTAAGTCCTGTAAAGTGGAGCCTCCATGGATCAGACTAGCTTGTCCAGCACATCCCACAGATGATTGATAGGATTGAGATTTGGGGAATTTGGAGGCAACACCTCGACCTCTCTGTCATGTTCCTCAAACCATTCCTGAACAGTTTTTGCAGTGTGGCAGAGTGCCTTATTCTGCTGAAAGAGATCACTGCCATTAGGGAAAACCATTGCTGTGATGGGGTGTACCTGGTCTGCAACAATGTTTAGGTAGCTGATACATGTCAAAGTAGTAAACTGCATTCTGTCATCTTTCTATCATAGCAAAGCATGGACAGTTGCTCTTCTGTGCGATTGGACCAGGTGGGCTAGCCTTCGCTCCCTATACATGAAAGTGACCCTTGAGCCCCCATGACCCTGTCACTGGTTCACTGGTTGTGCATCCTTGGACCACTTTTGGTATGTTCTAACCACTGCTTAGCTGGAACACCAAATAACACCCCCCCAAAGACCTGCGGTTGTTTTCACGTAGTCACCTAGCCAATGCACTTTGGCCCTTGTAAAAATTGCTCAGATCTTTACACTTGCCCATTTTTCCCTGCTTCCAACACATCAGCTTACTGCCAAATATATCCTACCCCTCCACAAGTGACGTTCTAATGAGAGAATTAATGTTATTCACTTCACATGTCAGTGGTTTTAATGTTGTGTGCTGATCTGTATAAATGAGGAGGACAAGATTTTTTTTTTTGGTTAACTTTTGGTAAATATTACGTGTAGGTTTTGGTTTTTACATTTAGCATAAAAGCCAAGTGGGGATACTGCAGGTCTGTTAAGAAACTCACCTTTAACACTTAATTTAGTGAAAAGAAATTACAGTTTTTTGGGATGATTTAATTTAACATGAAGTAAACCAATTAGGTGTTGCTGTTTTCTTACCTTAATATGATAAAGCAATGATGCATCCAAAATCCAATCCACAGTCCACAATCCAAAGTCCCATGATCATTTTTTAAATTGACTAGGACTGGCATCTTAGGGCTTTGGGGTAAGAGTCATTCCGAGAGCAACATATTGCCATTCCATTGACCAAGAAAGCCCAAAGACCTGTCAGCTAACACTGGTTGATTTTCAACTGTTGATGTATGATAAACTTTAGCTTGTTCGGGATACTGCAACCTAACCACTAAAAGTGTTGCTTTTATTACCATGGCAGTATCGTAAACATGCTGATTATGTTGAATCACTCGCATCCTTATATATTTTTCTAAGTTAATGCGCTCTCTTTGACTTTTCAGTTACCCTAAACCGCCCCCCCCCCCTCAACATAGCTCACCATGACTACTGAGTTCTCTTCTCTTGTCTATATGCATATGATGTGTACAAAGGGAAAAATATGCACCTGTTTTTACTAAAATTGTGAACCAGTTTAATACAATGCAACAGACTTTTCTATTTTAAGTTGCTCCTCTGGTTGGAGTCATGTAATTTATTTCTGAAATTTGCTTTATGGTTTTTGCATTAAGAAAATAACTTCTAAAATATTGTCATTAAACTGTTCATTGTAAAATCTGACATTAAGTAGTGTGCTTTGCGCATGTTTTACTGGGCAAGATGAGGACATGCTTGCTCATCACTGTCTCTATGCATCGTCTCTCCCAGTATCTTGACATTTGATTTGACGAGTTACCATTACAGGTTAAATATATGGACTATCTAAGCATCTATCCATTTTTTTATATCATTTTGTTTTGCCAAACGAATGCCATTTCTTCAGTCAAAAACAATCATGTATTAAACATGCATTAAACATGTATTCGTATCATCATGAATCAGAAACCCTGGTGTCAGTGCATGTCACGATTTATTGAAATTCAGAAGCAACTGAGACCGGGTTTAAAACATGCCCAGAAAACAAGACGAGATTGGGCACACAGCTTGAAAGAAAAGTCTTTTAAAAAAAAAAAATTTACCCACCATAGCAGTGGTGAATTTCAAGCACAAGGTTGTGATGAAATTAAATGGCTTATGGCGTCTGTGCTGCCTGAAGGTAGAGAGTTTTGTATGTGGTTACCTATGAAGATGTACTGTAAAGCATTACAGTTTTTTCTGAATTTTTCTTTTTCTTCTTTTTGTTGGGTTTTGGGCTCGCAGCCATATAAAGGGTAGGTGCAATAGAGTTCCCTCTCAGATCCAGAGACACACGAGAACATGATACCAACAACAATCCACACTCATGTATTTCCTTCCATTAACATTCTAAACTTGAATTGCACCCACTCTTTAGGGCTGTTTGTGATACGTGTTTGGAACATGAATTTTTAAACTGAACTGGGTTTTTGAACTTTGAAAGACGTTTGGTGGAAGAGAACCTGTTTCTGCACCACGGGATCTTCACTAGAGGAGTTGTGCTTGTCTGTGCATGGCCAGAATCCAGATCTTTACAAGGGGTGAGTCGCTGCGAAATACCATACAACAATAGCATCCGATAGTCACCTTTAAAAAAAGAACAAATGTATCACTCCTCTCGCATATGATTCCACGGAGAGGACCAAATGAAATTCTTTTTGAACTCCCTGTAACGTAAAGGAATTGTTGCTTCATATGTTTTTTTTTTTTTCTTTATGGAGATTGTGTGTTCATATTTAAGACTTACAATAATAAAATGTTGTATCTTAATAGAATGTTTCTGGCAGTTTAATTGTAACCCTTAGAGTGGAATGCTAGGATCTGAGTGCATAAGAAAATATATGCAAACACGAACAGACTTTGTGCAACCAATGGCAAATAGCTACAGACAAAAAGCAAATAAATAAAGAAACTGCAACTAAATACACTCTTAAAAATAAGGCTGGCAAGAAGAGCTCTGTGGAGTGCTGCCATACACTCGGTTCCCCTTTTATAAGAGTGGTTTCTACTGATCCATCCATGGTGGCCTCATAATTGCATTCTCTCATTGTGAGGGTGGGCAAGCTTTGAAAAATGCTGGCAAAGCCCCATTCAGCTTATTACATTTGTTACACAAAGGAAGGGAACATTTTACAGAAAATTACACAAAGGCTTCCAACACTATGCAAGAAGTATCAAATATTTCAGTATTAGTCCTCTATTTACTTACTGTCCCATGTGGCACAGGGTTGGTTCTAGCATTGGGAGATCATAAAGTTGTCATAAGCTGTCCAATACAGTTGTCAGATAGTAGTGTCAAAAACTAGAGTGGCTGGGTTCCACATGTCTTGCACTTTCAACATATATAGTATAATGTGATGGGGGAACCTGCCAAAAATGCTGAAGAAGATCGGAAATAATTCACTTGCATAAGGACGAGGACAGTCAAAGGAAAATCCAAATAAAAAAATGATTGAAAGAGAGAAATGAGAGTCCTAATAACAATCCAAGGGCTGGTAGAACACCAAAACTGTCACTATCAAACTATTAAAAAGGGTTCATCTTTGAGAGATAGGAGAAAATCAAGCTCTGGATCTGAAAAAAAAAACAACAAAAAAAAAAAACAGGTCCATCGTTCAGCTGTGAGAAGATAACACTTTGTGTCTGAAAGGACATGCAACTGTCAAGAACCCATTACTGAGAAGAAGACATTTTGCAGAAGAACTTGACATCTGGGATGTGGAGGGAGGTTTAATGGGCTGAAAGGTGTAAATTTGTAATTGGGATTACTTGGATCATGAGAAGCAGAAAATGCAGCTTCTACGAATGAACTTTGCACATGGAAAAATATCCCTGTGTAATTCTGCAGAAACACTGAAAGTCTCTTGAAAAGAATGGAAGCTGTAACGAAGGCAAAGCATAGACCCTTAAAATACTGAGAAACTGCTAATAGCTTTATTTATAGAGTATTTGCTTTCTTTTTGTTTTGGTTTTTGTGATGCTGAAAAATGAATAACTTTTTATTACAGCCTTTAAGTAATTAAGTAAATGAAAGGGCAGTCTCTGCACTGCACTGATTATACACAATCTATCCAGTGTGTACACACACACATTAAAAAAAAAAAAAAATCTGCAATTAATGACGCAGTCTAAATTTCTATACTTTGACAAAAACTAGCTTGTAATTGTTCTGTAAAGCTTGTCCGTGCAAGTAATAGCGGTTAAGAAAGAACACGTTTGTGGTCTTTAAAGGAACATCCATTAAAAAGTTCCGTGGTGAACTGAAAGTGGTTCTCCTGAGCATCGCTCCGAAAGATGCTTTCTGGAACCGTTGTTTTTATGAGTGTAGACCGTAGAATTACAGGTATGTCTGTTAGAAACCATTTAGGGGGAAAAAAAGTCACTCCACCTTAAGTCTGCAATTAAACAAGAAAGACACTTGGAACGCTCTCTAATTAGTGTCTGTAACACTGAAAACTCACTAAGCACTCCACTCCGCTGTTCCAGTAAAGGGGGACATGCGTGAGCAGCATTGACAGACATGGCATGCGGGAATCACAAGCGCGCAAGTTAAGTAGTGAGGCTCAAAGGCAAGCTGTGATTTCCTATCGCAAACAAACCCAGTACCATCTGCGAGCAAGGAAATGAAGGAGGCAACTGTCCTCCTAATTTAAGACCCCAGCTCTACTCTGACTAAATGAGTTTAAACGCAGCCCTCTGTCTGGCTCGACTGATTGTTCAACACTTACGAGCGTCTAGAGCCGGCGCAGTGTTTTAGAGGCAGTGTGTGAACTGCAATCAGGATGCTGTTCAGCCAGACATCAAAACATCTCCAAAAGTGTAGCCCAGCAAGGGCATAGGGGATAAAAGGGAAACGTCTAGGAAGAGGGGGGAAGTCAGAGATTGATATTGGTACCAAATGGCCGAGTGAAATGTTGCTTAATTCCAGTGGCATTCCAGCCTGGGTGGGGTGCAGTGCTCATAGCACCTGACCCATCACATAGTAATGTTTAATACTCATTTTCAGCGTTAAGAATACTCCACGTTAGGAGTGTGCCCTTAAGCGGTTATTTAATGTGCAAAACATTCTTACCTTCAACCCTTCCAACGACTATAATTATATTTAAACAAACATGCTGAACTCCAGAGACTCCCTCTAACCAGAAGCATTCGCTAATACAGCAGCAGTGCTGAAACTGACTTGTGAAATTCATTGACATTAGTTTTTATATAAAACGGTTCAACCTCAGCGATAGAAACTTGGGTTTTATCAATAGCAATTCAAGTATCTTTTGAAGCATGTTCATTGAAAAAAGATACTTCTAACCAACAAACCTTTTCCCTTCGTGGGAGCTCATGGATAAAATGGAGGTGCAAATATGAGAATAAAAATAAATACTTATCGGAATAACTAATCAAACACACTCTACTCTTGGCTCCACAGCATAATTCACTGTATGTTACGAAATGGAAATGTTGTTAGTCTGTTAAGACCGAGTTGCTTCCCCAAAACAGTGACGTATCTGAACTATCTGGGTTAAAACACCTCGCAACACTCCCACTTCGTTTTTAACGCTTTTTTCTTCACTGCCGTTAGTAAATTAGACTCAAAGATTTGTAGTCTAACCTGGGCTGGGAGAGAAAAGTATAAGAAGAGGGCTAGAATGGCCTTTATTTATTATAATAGAATAGAATAGAATAGAATAGAACAGATAGAATGCCTTTAGTGAGACCCAACTGGACAATTTAAGGTCCAGACTGCAGTTCGATTCCAAACTCTCCAGTCCAAAACTGGACACCAAGCACGCCTAGTTAGGAATAACGTTATGTGGACATCGTGATGATACAGAAGTACAGGTTTCATGAAGTAACAGCCTGCGGTGGGTAAAAAAAAAACTGGTTTGACTGTCTCATAGACAGTCTGCTCTTTATCATTATCACATCATTGGCTCTCAAATCTCTCAAATCTCAAATTTAAGAAATTGTAAAGCCTGGTTCCGGATGTGTTGAAAGCAACTTCAATCCTTCTCCATACACTGAAGGGGACGCGTCCCCCTCGCCGTCATCTGTGCTATAATCACAGGGGAAAACAGTCGATATGTGAGCTATAACATTTATTGTTTTAACCTCGGCTGCTGGACAAAACATTATGACCGTACTACTTCACTCCCGACACATAGCCCGTAATGCACCAGCATCTTTCCTTTGAAAGCTTTCAGTTTCCATAGAAATGACAGTGAGAAGACCCCCATCAACCAAACCAGTCACCCTCCAGCCACCACCCCATACATTAGAGTACACTGTGTTCTAGTTCAGTGTAGACAGGCCTGTGGTATACAGGAACATGAAAACCATCCAGAGGATGAGCCATACTTTGGCTTATCTCGAAGGCAAATGACACCTTTAAATGGATCCGGGACAAGTGGCTGAAAAATTAAAAAGAAGAAGAAGGAAAAAAAAAAAGAAGTTGGCAAGAACTAGAAACTGCTCATGAGGAAATTAGCATTTGAAAAGCGGCCACACTGTCGGCGAATATTCATCTTAGGGGGAGCAAACACGAATTTAATAAATAATGTGACAGAAATGTATCTTCCGACTCCACCTCGTGCCTTTGTCAGAGACCTATTACTGTTCATCACCGGCACAAAAGGGAGAAGCGAGGGAGCGATCGCCTTTTGTCTCGGAAATTTGCTCCGAAACAAAAATAAAAACACAACAAACAAATGTAAATAATTGCTCTTGTGTTTGCCTTGTGCGTGGAGCCCTGGTGGGGTTCTTTATCTGACTTCCCAGGATCTCCCCTCTGGAACTTGCACCGAGCTGTCATTCCTCCAGCCAGCCAAAAACAGGAATAAATAAGCATATTGACAGGCCAAATTAACGTGACATGACATTTCTTGGCTGTGGCGGCTTTGGAGTGCCAGCCAGACTGCCAAAGAACCGCTCAAAGAACATGAAACGCTCGAGCTCTCAGAAAGAATACCGTTCTCTGTCCTCTCCATCTATATGGTGTAACGGATCACGTCTTCAGCATACTGTATTGTCTCTTGGAAGCTTTGGTTAAAGCAGTAGTCTCGATCAGCCAGGACATATCTGGAGGCCAGATTTTATGTACTTTACCAGTTTAGTGCTTGAGCAAACTCTAGGATGCCAATAGTCTGTAAACACATCCTTCGAAACCTCTCTGAATCCACTCAAAGCACATCGAGGGATTCTTTAAGGTGATGCAGACTTGTGGATGTAGTGTAGGGCTGATTATAACTTACTATGTAAAAACTGATCAGTGCTTCACCCCAACAGGCAGTCATTCCAGACAACACCAGGGCTGGTATTCCCAAAGCACTTGCCAGGAGGACTGATCTTGGACCGGATTCCTCAGTGTTTATGATGGTCTTTGTCACAAACTGATTGTAGGTCAGCAGTCCAACTCCTTGGGCAGTTTGTGAAAACAATTAAGTCATACCGTGTCCCAAATCACATCTCTGCCTGCATAACCTTATTGAAGAGCTGGATACTGTTTAAGCAGGTTGAGGGAAGTTTTGATAGATAGACAGACAGACAGACAGATATAGATAGATAGATAGATAGATAGACAGAGAGATAGATAGATAGATAGATAGATAGATAGACAGACAGACAGACAGACAGAAAGATTTATTTATCCCCAAGGGGAAATTCAGATATCCAGTGGCTCATTCAAATAATTACATTTTGGGGATGTATTTGCCAAAACTATTTGAGTGAATATTGACTTCTAGTGCTTGCTGGCAGTGTAACCCTTGCTACTCCAATGCTAAACTAAAGAAGCATAGTTTGGACTCCAGAAATGTCTTGGCTGAACATATGAGAGCACTGAATACATTCGATTTTTCGTCTAACCATTCCTTTAACACCTTCTGTTTTTTTTAGACTGGCTATAAACAGACACAGTAGGTGCATTCACTGCCATGATGATACCGCTTCTTATTTGGCTGTTCTCATCATAAAACAAACCTCATGATAGGCTGTGAGATGTAATAAAGCAAAAATAGAAGAAAATATTCTGAACTTTATTACACAGAACAGATACAATATTCCTTTACTCATTCTCCAATAGAAAAGAAAAATAATAAGAATAATATTACAACTACATCTGTACATGCACATGGAGTTCACTGAGGTCTGGGGAGACTCTTTCTTGCAATTTTCTAGTTTCAACAGGTTAGAGACAAGCCAGAAAAATAAAAGCCAATATACAGTACATTTGAAAAATACACAATGAAAAGACACTACTAATCAAGAAATACTGTGGATCATTGCAGACCTTGTTGTTTGTTTTTTTTTGTTTTTTTTGTTGTTGTTTTTTTAAACTTTTTTTTTCTTTTTTTTTTTTTTTTGGTCAGGACCATTTCTTAACAGGTCGGTTAAAACGGTGCCAACAACTTTATATCTATTGATCATTATTATTGGTAATTTAAAGTATTTACCACAGGAGGCAAATATGTTTAGAGGATACATTTGGATTGAGTTATATCTGTGTGGCATTCTAGTATCTGAATGTGGAAAGGAATTACCATCTGGACACATACTGTAGAGAGCAGTGTGAAGGTAGGTTCTAAAATTGATCCTGAACAAAGAAATACGCTGTTTCTGGTAACGTTTCACTTGAAACCTGCTACATAACCATGCCACAGACGTATCATGACGGATGTCATGTGCTGCCATGTCGCCATTACCGCCAGGAACTGTCATGACGGATACAATGCTATGACAGTTTATGTCACGTGCTAATTTAGTTAAGCCATTATAGCAACTGTCATGACAATCACCAGTAATGGTAACACGGCACTGTTACTTGATGGACACGCCATGCCATGTTTACAGCACGGTTGTATCGGTGATATGTAGTGTTACCCTCTTTCTTTCACTACTTCTCCTACAAGTTAGATGAAGAACATTTTGTATATGAACATGTCAAAAGCCACCCAAAAAGAATTTCCAGAGTTCCTGGCTGGGGAAAACTATGGTGTTTAATTCCGGTGGACATCGGTTGGTATCAATTGCATTTCCGCTTCATTAAAGACGGTACTATGCTTTTTTTTTGGGAGCGGGTGGGGACTAAAAAAAAAAGTCAACTGACTCAACATTAGTTACCAAAAGCATACACGGTAATATCTTATATAGTACAACCTATATGTTTACCATAAGTCACTTTATTACCTTTACAAAATGTAACAGAATCTGTTCAGCTTCAACAGAAAGTGGCTTCGAGTGATTTCCAACCAGTGGGTTTCCAGCGTTATGCACATTTCGATGCTTGGTTGGAACGAGCTGGAACTACATGCCTTGCATATGTCGAACTGTTTGAAATCAGAACAGTCATTCTGTTCAAACTGACCATTTACAAACACGTACACATGTCGAGGAAGGACTTGCGTGAGTCACTGTGTTTTACTGTTAATTGACACTAATTATTACGACCGATTCCGTTTTTACTTTCCATTTTTAGACATGCACGAAAGGCACAATGCTAGCAAAAGAGATAAACATTGGTCTCTACATCCCATTTAATGAGTGAGTGAACTCTTTAGTGCAGGAGAAATACTCAGGTGATTTTAGATTGCATATTAGTAAGGTGTTTCCTTTGTGCCAATGACAGTGCATCATATGCGTCGCCTCACTGAAATAGTTTACTATTTCGCGTTCTGTTGCTTTTGTGTCGTGGAGTCTTTATGATATAATGGTGCAATGTGAGGAACTTACCAAACCTGTCAATTTGAATTTGCTGTTTTTGCCTTTTTTGTGTCGATGGTGACTAACAGTCAGTGTGGTCGCACTGCACTCATGCATATAGAAAAAAAAAATACTTGTCAAATAAAATATCTCCTGATTACCACAAGGTAACATCAGAACTAAAACAGGTCTAGGTTACATTTAGATTACACTGCAGCCACACCAGAGGTGTTAACTGTCCACTCAAATCACCACCATGTAGTGGAATTCAAGTTCTCAGAGCACATGCACAGCACTATACACTTCACTTCAACACACTTAATCCACATCTTGAAAGATCTCAGATCTGCGTACCTAAGTCTATATGGAACCAGGTGAGATATTTTAAAGTGACAGTTCAGCCAAAAAACAAACATGCACAAATTTCCCCTCAAACGCAGTCAATCAGCGAGACATGTCTGGTGTCTGAAGTTGAATTTAGTTTTGCACTTAAGCTATAGGCTAATGTCACTAATGTAACAGAAATTAATACTAACCAATTAGCATTGTCTGAAATGGGTCGCACAACTATTACTTTTTTATTCAATCACTCATTCAAAAAAGCAGTCAATCAGCCGTCGTTACTAAAGTTAAAAAAAAAAAAAGTGTTACAGACATTAGAGAAAAGTATTTTGCTCGTAGAGGCCAGCAGCAGTTGGTACATCTGCTCTGCAGTGGTCTACAGAAATACACAGACTGTCTGGCATAAACTGCGCACACCAAAATCACCACAGCTTTCAGAATTTCACCTCTTGCAGAATTTACCTGGATTTAGCTATACACCCTTGTCTGGAATGCTAGTAGCAACTGCAGGTAGTTGTGTGTTTGGTGGTTCTCCAGAAACATTGCTCTGGTTACTGGTCATTTTGCATTTCAGCCAAACGAGCTCATCCTATCAGAGACAGTGCTTTTTTTTTAAAAACCTACCCAGCTGGCTTACAGAGCTGTATTTCAGTCTTACACAGCTTGCAGGGGAATTAAGTTTCATCTTGTATGCTAATTCCACACTTTGGTCTTTGTGTTTATCAAACTGAACTCTCCTTTCGCCTCACTCTACACTTTTTGTTTCTGCCAGTGTCCCTTAGACACTGTCCTTGACTAGTCGACTAGTCTATGCAGGCCCTGGTGTAAACTTCATGCTGGAGACATCAGATACACCTCGAACCATGTTGAGTTGAGAAGCAGTCTCAAACAGGCAACAGCAGTAGCAGCTAAATTAAAGCCTGAAATTTGCCCGTACTTTTGGTTTTTTTTTGTCGGACACCAGCAAAAGGTAGGCTAAAAATGAATGTTCAATTCTTTACCAAATAATCGCTATAACTTTTTAACAGTTAGGTAGGAAAGGTGTGAGGGTTCTACTCTGTGGAGCAGTGCTATCGGTATGGATGTTCAGTGATGCTTGGTCCACTCCCTCATTGGTGCTGCTAAGACTCAGTGAGGAAATGGTCAAATTCCTATGTGCACAAAGTCTCATCTCAAAGCTCTAACTAAGCTGTGTGTGTGTGTGTGTGTGTGTGTGTGTGTGTGTGTGTGTGTGTGTGTGTGTGTGTGTGTGTGTGTGTGT
>JBBPCZ010000037.1:7753375-7768375 GCA_037974445.1 Brycinus macrolepidotus
GTGTGTGTGTGTGTGTGTGTGTGTGTGTGTGTGTGTGTGTGTGTGTGTGTGTGTGTGTGTGTGTGTGTGCGTGCGCGCTCTGTTAGCTCACGTAATGTTATGGGCTGATAGCTGTCTCTCCTTGGGAAGCATCCAAATCTCCTCATTAAGGTGTTGACTGCGTTCCAGGTCAGCTTTTAGAGACAGAGTAACAGGTGTGGAGGTGTGACAGAGAAAATGGCAAGCTTATCAAGGTTACAGATCATCACTGGGAGACATCAGCAGCGGAACATTATTTGGGGGCCAAAAAAAATAGTAGTCTGAGGAGAGAAACGGACAAAAAGCCAAGCACCGGTCTGTATTTCTACTGTACGTACGGTTCTATACAGTGAGAACGTTAGGAAATATGTCCGATATGCATATGTGTGTGTGTACGGTTAAAAAAAAAAAAACCTAACTTGGTTCTCAAAACACAGCATTCAGCAAACAATAGTCTTGGCCTCATTTTTAATATCCTTTGCCATAAGCGTTGACATTCACAGCCATACACAAATTAAAGTCGTCTTTTCGAACCTGAGAAAGAACACCGGTGAAAACACCTCAAACAGAGTGTAAACAACAACAACACAAAAAAAAAAGCTCTTTCTAAAAAGGGAGGAGACAGGTGTGTACTTTGAAGAAAATGTAAAAATGTGAAAATGATAAAGACCTGGGCTGAATATGTCAGACAGCTTGATCCAATTAGTCTGGCCGTCCAATTAAGCTTCGGCTTCGGCCTCCTTCCAGCTAAAGCATGTGGAGACAACGCCTCGCTCTGAATGTGTTACTTTGAATGTGCACACATTAAATGTTCTTGTTGCCTACTTTCTAAACATACAAGTGTGTCTATATTTACTGTAAAGAAAGTCTAAAATAAAGCTCTAAGGGGACTAACCTACACTGTTGGCATGTTGTAATGGAGCAATGATTCTTTAGGAATCGGAATGACATTAAATGGCAACGACAGCATTTCATGAGGAATGCACACTATAGTACGCACCAAACTGTTTTCAGGAAGTGAGCTATATTACGCATAGGTTGACCTTACTCATATTTGAATGAACTGTAAGTATTCCACTGTATACATCTGTACAATTACAGTAAATCATACAGTTGTAGGCAAAGGTTTCAACGCGCCCCCGGTCAAATGACATGTTTCGCTGACTTTCTACGTGGAAATAAATAAAACACACATTCTTACAAGTCTAACACATCCCAAGTACACATCCTGACACACACATATTAACATACAGTTTCCATTTATCTGCTGATTTTGACATATTGGAGAAAAAGAAATTGTGCAGGTCACATGACACCACCTCCCCCAGCCCAGAGTATTAAACTCAAAAAGCAAATGAACAGTAATTAAAATGTATGTGCTCTCTGTGGGGGATGTGCACTTCAGTTCACTCAGAAAAAAATCCATTTGTCCAGTAGCGGCCAAACGGTTGCGTACAACTGTATATCATTTTTTTTTTTCCACTTTTGTTGATTATTATTTAAAAAAAAAAAAAAGAAAAAAGAAAGCTTGAATTTCATGTTATTTTACAAGGAACTCTGACATGACAGAAATTCTTAATTCTCACACTTGAATACGGAGCAAAACCAGCCTTTTTTTTTTTTTTTTTAAAGATCACACAACTTTTTGCTTTTCTTTTACATAGAAAATGTAAAAGGTTGGAGAGACACACACACACTGTGGTTCTACAATTACCTCTAACCATTTAACCAAAGAACCCTATGCAGTCTCATTCTCTTAGGACAGACTCATAGCCCAGATGACCCCCCCCCCACCTTTTCTACTCCCACAAATAATCGTAAGGCAAAGTAAAAACAAAGAATAATATCACTGATAATAATAATAATAATAATAATAATAATAATAATAATAATAAAGTAGAAATAATCTGCTTCCATCTGTGGGCCTTTGAGTCTGTCTGGGTGTAATGCCGAGTGAAGCTGATGCAGGGGATAATCTCTAGCATCAAAACTTGCTCAGGTAGAAGAGAGTGAGAGAGAGCAGCAGGCAGACGGAGATGGACGGAGAAAATGCAGCGCTGTTCACGTCCTGCATCGCTCCTGGGCCTGAGGAGAGAAAGAGAGAGGGAGAACTGAGCACTCACACTGACCCTGCCTGACTCAAACATTCACACAGCCCTGTGTGCATGTGTGTGAGTGTGTATGTGTGTGTGTGTGTGTGTGTGTGCGTGTGTGTATGTGTATGTGTATATGTGTGTGTATGTATGTGTGTGTGATTACAGTAACCATTTATATTCAGCAAGAAACAGCTACAGCAAAACCGAGTAACAAAACAAGACCCTGAACAAGATATTAAATTGTTTCTAATGTAAGTAAGGGTGAGTGATCTATCAGCGGCCAGCGTATTACTCACTGATAAATGGGAAAATTTAATTCCCACTTGTTATCAGCTCGATATTGGTATTAAAGCCAGTCATTACAGCCCATAATTTAGCTTACAGTTTTTTTTTGGCTCTCCAGTCCAGAGCCTTAACATTAAAGCTCTCTGAGACGCAGAGATGCGAACAAGTCCCTGAGCTGCAAGTAACAAGCAAGTCTTGACACTCGAAGCCCGAGGGTCAGTAAACGCATGTAAAGAACTCATTAAGGAAATATACTGCATGTTTTCAAGTGACACCCAACAACAGCTGTAACCAGACGAACGTGAACTTAAACAGCTGCTAGTCGGAATTCAATTTAGACGCCAAACAGCACAAACCTTGTTAGAATTGTAATTTCAAATACAGCTCAGTTTCTTTTACATTTTCGTGTTAAATTACTACAGTAAGAACAGAGTTTGTGTGCTGAGAGAGGGCTTATCTATGCTCATTTTAATTTCACTGGCTTCCAGCATACTGAAAGACTCTCAAGAATAAAATAAGCAAAGCATAACCGTTACTGACAAAACTGATTCAACACAAATAAATCCACTGAGACATTCAGTTCATTGAAAAGAACTCTTTGGTAAAATGAATCAAACTTCCCATCACTAATGCCTACGCCAGGAAACAAATCCATTTTCAAGAAAAACACCTCCCCAAATTTCCCTATAGAGTCTCAAGTCATAAGACATAAGTTCGAGTCATCGGTGTTCAAATCGAAGTTTTTGAGTTAAGTGTCGAGTCGTCAAATTTGTGGCTCGAGTCCGACTCGAAATGATATCATGTAACTTGAGCTCCCACCTCGGCTGGAACCTATAGCGTAGTGGATAAACCACCAAGCCACACTCAAAAGTCACAAAAGTCCAGGGTGCATTCCTCATCCAGGCAGGAACACTACTGCCATACTAACACCAACACTTTCACTGTTGTAAGTGGCTCCGGAGGTCTAAAAAATGTAAGTACTTTTTTATTATGATATAGATTTTTACAATAACTGCCATATGTAATTGAGCTATCTCATGGTTATATAACTACATTCGGACTATTAGATATAATCGATTATTGGTATCACTAACAGGAACAAAGAGTTCGCTATCTTTCGTCATACTGGCAATGGAGTTCTACACTATATGGACACACCTCTTAATTATTGAATTCAGGCGGCCCCTTACTTCCACTGAAGGACAATCTTAATGCTTCAGCAGAC
Source organism: Brycinus macrolepidotus (assembly GCA_037974445.1). Lineage (NCBI taxonomy): Eukaryota > Metazoa > Chordata > Actinopteri > Characiformes > Alestidae > Brycinus > Brycinus macrolepidotus. The sequence continues at coordinate 7,757,000 of JBBPCZ010000037.1, forward strand.
CAAGACATTTTGGAGAACACCATGTTTCCAACTTTGTGGACACAGTTTGGGGAAGAACCTTTTCTATTCCAGCATGGCTGTGACCCAGTGCACAAAGCAAGCTCCATAAAGACATGGTTGGATGAGTTCAGTGTGGAAGAACTTGACTGGCCCACCCTGACCTCAACCCCATCCAACACCTTTGGGATGAATTGGAATGGAGATTGCGAGCCAGGCCTTCTCATCCAACATCAGTGCTTGACCTCATAAATGCTCTACAGAATGAATGGGCACAAATTCCCACAGAAACTCCAAAATCTTGTGGAAACCCTTCCTAGAAGAGTGGAGGCTGTTAAAACTGCAAAGGGGGACCAGCTCCATATTAAAGTCTATGTATTTGAATGCAATGCCATTAAAGTCCCTGTTGGTGTATTGGTCAGGCGTCCCAATACTTTTCTCCACACAGTGTATATCGGTACATCTCTAAATGCAAGCACAGTATTCTCCAGAATATTTAGTTCACAAATCCCGAATGGAAACAAAGGCGCCACAGACACAGCAGCTAACACCTGCAGTTTACACAAACCAGACAATGCTGAAACTACACCCACAGGTAGTGTTATAGAGGCAGATGCAAACAACAGAATGCCATGAATGACTGCAAATTCCATAGGGATTCACACTAACCTATTTGCAACGTAACAAGCAGTAAAGCCTAGGTGCATACTTAGCAGTCTTTTTTTTTTCTAGACTTGCACATTGTGAAGTCCCCTTTGCTTGTTTTACTTCCTGTGAATTCTTCATGAGACACTCGCTTGAAATGCACCTTAATATGATGAGCCTCAGAACCACTATGCGAACAACTATCAGTGTTCAAATGATGCATGGATTTAATTGAGTTTATATTATTAAATAATTGTTCTCACCATAGAGGATTATGCTCGCATTTGTGATCCCCAGCGTGTTCATGGCCACGCAGGTGTAGTTCCCGTAGTCCTCTTCAGACACATTGAAAAATATGAGCATGGACTGTTTACCTTTGTTTTCTATTTTCACTCCATTGAGTCCATTGAAGAGGCTGCAAACAACAAGGTCAGGCTGGTTATTAGCATTTTAAATTCGAAGGTCAACTATGGGTTGAACTGGAAAAATATTTCAGTTCACTGACGCGTCTGTTCTGCATTTGAAAGCAGGTGCAAAGTGCTGTAATCTCAGCGGACATTACAGCAGTGTTTTAACACGTGTTTACAGGGCTTTACTTCAGAAGTTTTCTGAAGTTTCGTTTACACGTTTAACCTCATTATTCACTAATGTATTTTTCAGGTTCTGAATGTTATTTTTTTTTTTACACATTGATAATAATCTGTATACCCTACATTGAAAATGAGACTCTGGTCTTGATTGGCTTTTCCCTAAGTAAACGAGGTCAATAAGGTGAAATAAAGTAATAAAAAAGGAACAAAAAAATCAAACAACAACAACAATACCACTGCTACTACTACTGCTACTACTACTACTACTACTACCACTACATAGACTACTACTGCTACTACTACTACTACTACTGCTACAGCTACAGCTACTACTACTACTACTACTACTACTTAGACTACTACTACTATTACTACTGCGACAACTACTACTGCTACTACTACTACTGCTACTACTACTACTACCACTTAGACGACTACTACTACTGCTACTGCTACAACTTCTACTGCTACTACTACTACTACCACTTAGACTACTACTACTACTACTACTACTGCTACAACTTCTACTGCTACTACTACTACTACCACTTAGACTACTACTGCTACTGCGACTACTACGACTACTACGACTACTGCTAGGTGGCCTAGTGGTTAGGGAGTTGCCCCTGCAATCAGAAGGTTGTGGGTTTGAATCCCACAACCTAGTATCATCACTGAGGTACTCTTGAGCAAGGTACCCGGCCGCCCCTCACTGGTGGCAGCCCACTGCTTCACTTGGTGAATGGGTTAAATGCAGAGAAAGAATTTCATCGTGCTGTGGTGTGACTATGAGGGGCCACTTTATATAATAATAACACTAATTAAAATAATACTAGTAATAATGAAAACTTTGAAAATGAGACTCTGGTCTTGATTGGCTTTTCCCTGAGTAAACAAGGCCAATAAGGTGAAATAAAGTAATAAAAAAGGGAGAAAAAAATCAAACAACACTACTAAACAGCAACACTACTGCTACCACCACTTCTTCTATTACCAGTAAAACTACTACTGCTAATACTACTACCACTACAATTACCAGTACTACCACTACTACTGCTACTTCTATTACTACTGCTACTACTATTACTACTACTACTACTATTACTACTACTACTTCTACTACTACTCATAATAATTATAACAATAATAAAAATAATACTAGTAATAATGATAACTTTCCTAAACGTAATAAAATTTTTAGACTGTTTTTAAGAAGGCCATGCTATAAAACTGTCATTTCAAAATATAAAACATACCGACGATCTTCTTTATACCACTGAAAGTCGGCCAGAGGAACTGCCGATGCCTCACACTGCAGTACCCCTCTGTGACCAACAGGAGTTCCTGTGCTGCGAGCCCTCGAAATGACTGGGGGATCTGTGGGGTGAATGCACTAGACTAATGATGATCATAAATAATGGCGTCAGCATTATTAAACCCACAGGCATTTGTTTCATATCAACAAAATAATGTTACTTACAGTTTACCGTGACTTGTACCGTCCTCACATCCGGGGGCGAGATGTCGTTTGAGGAGATACACTCGTATGATCCAGACTGTTCTTTGGTAATTGCAGTCATCTCAACATACTCCCCCTCACTGATGAATCTACGACCTGAAACATATCAGTTCATACATGTTCAGGAGTCTATGGGATTCAAGGAGGAACATTCAGATGCAAAGATATACATACAGTGTTTGTCTGGTAGAATATTTTGCTTATTTCCTTGAGAAGCAACACATTTGCACAACAATAGCAATCAAAAGAAAGAGGAGGCGTAGAAGCAAGCGTTTCACGTTTGTCATCCGTATAATTAGAGGTGTCCCACAGGGGTTAATTATGGGACCCTCTTCATCCTAATTTTTAAATACATTATTTCTCCTCCCCTGATAAGAATGTCAGTTTGTGCGGTTTCATTGCGCCGGCACTGTGGCGTAATGCCTTATCCACTGGCTGCAAACATCTGCTGTACATTTTCACCCAGTCATAACGTGCATAGACTTATTTAAAAGTGAGTACTGCAATTTTCAGCCTGTCATTCCTAATTGGCCAACAGTCATTTTTTGGACAAACACACGAGCCTATCATTGAGCTAAAATGCTCTGTAACAGTATGACTGAGCAAGAGCGGATCCCTCAAATTGTGCACTTGCGTCTGGATAATCGTCACCAGGCACATTTAGAGCTTACTTCAGCCTCCGGTTCATTGTGTCCGAATTGTCTGGGAAAGGCCAAATTCAGACATTTGCAGCAGTTATTTTGTAGACCATATCATTATATGTTTTTTCTCCCATGGAGACAATCTCCATTTTTCTCATAATCTGTTTAAACTCGAGTGGAGCATCTGCTGCTGAAATGAACCAATTGCAGGATTTTTTTTCCATATCTTATGGCAAATGGTGCGTTTTCACCATTTGTAGCATGGCAAAACATTCCTCGCCGTAAAGGACAGCCAGTATCATATTAACATGAATTCTCAATGATATTAAAATGCGTCGTGGGAGATTCATCATGGGAGATTTTTCAGAGGAGCAAATGCAGTTTTACCTTCAGTAACGGATAACCTATTCCCTGGAAGAGCAAATGTCACAACACACAGCATCATTTCTACATTAAAACTCTCTCATTAACTCACTGTTCCCCTCTCTCTCTCTCTCTCTCTCTCTCTCTCCCTCTCTCTCTGTCTGTCATTGTAAAGGTTGAGCAGTGGGTATAGGTTGTTATTTCTACTCTCTTAATACCACGGCCCTGGGGATGGGGGTGATATAGCAGGGTAATTATGCTTATCTAACCAAATTACTCATTTCTGTAATTTTGGGCCAGTCTAAAATAGAGGCGAGAGGAATATGATTGTACGATTAGCCCAAGATTTAATGAGCCCCACTTTTATTGCTATCGCCCAGCATATGTGTGGAACTTACACTGGTTTTCCTCAAACGTTTACCTTTAGGGTGAGGTGAACGGACCGGCCTAATATAATTCAGCAAGCATAATGACATTATATTAATTACCATAAGCAGAGCCTCGAACCGTTCACCCAAATAAACGGATTGGAGTTTTAAATTGAAGCATTTGTTTTGAGCGGCTTGTGTTAACAGCTCAGCAGCGACATTTTCTTGTTAGAAATGCGCCGTATCAAACTACCCTCAGCTTGGCCTCTCTTTCGGGCAGCATGGGCAGGCACTAAACACTTCTAACACATATTTTGGGATGGACAGAAAGAACATCTTCCTTTGATTGTAACTTTTGTTCGCTGCCAGTTTTAACAAAATATCCGTATTTTATCCCGGGCTTTTCTCTGTGTGACTTTCCTGTGTACGCAGTTATAAGCAGAATGTGAAAGACGCTTCACAGGTATAGTGTTTATGAAGCCCGTACACTTTCATCGTGAGACTGAGCTTTAAGGACCTTGGGCTGTGTTCTCTGGCACACTCTCTGTGTAGAAGAAGGGCTGAAGTGTGTGTATATGTAAATATTGTCAAATTAAAGAAACACTCCAGCGTTGGCCAACTTATTCTCCATCTGCCGCATCTGTAGCACATGGTCAGCTACCACAAGCAATCATTTCGGGGAAAACTGAAAAGAATAGAAGAGCAGATGACTCAGAACGTGCTTATGATAGAAGCCAATGGCAAGTGGGTTCAGCATCAAGAAGTCAAGAGTGTTTTTTTGTTTTGTTTTGTTTCTTTTTACTATGTACAGCGAAAACATAGTAAAACATGTGGTCCCACCAAATAGAGATTAAGGTTAAAAATGTTAGAGTATTCCTTTAACCCTATTATGCATGGCACAAAAACCTATACAAGGGGGTGGAAGTGACCTGTGTAGGATTGTTTTTTTGTTTTTTTTGTTTTTTTCAAGTAAAAAAGTTTCCTGTTTAATCTTTATCTTCAACTTAATGAGATTATTTAAGAATTTGACATTGCACAAATGTTTTTAATTTAATCTCTCACTGCATTAGATACTCATTAAAATGTTTAACAGTAATGCAGTAGGAGTAGCACTCAAAATTAGTGTTAACCATGTACCTGACTGATATGACAGCTAGATAGCTAGTAAAGCTTAAAATAACAGAATATCTGTTACTTTTAAAATTGAAAACATGTAGATAAACCTCACAGCAACAATAACACTAAGCTTCCAGGTGAATGTTGCTGAAGCAAATTCACAGCAGTTGATAAGGGACAAAGTGAGATATACACGTAAAAGGCCAACCAAGTGATGAAATGCATTTCAGAAATGGATTTTGAATGAAGATACAAAAGGTAATAAAAACAATTTGTGATAAAATCCTGTAGTAAATGGACTGACGCCTTTGCAAAGACTCATAGCTCTTTAAAAAAGCAAAAAATGGGATAAGATTTTTGTGTAATACATGGAATGTCAAGGAATTAAATGTTTTGATTTGTAAAATGCAGTATTCCAAAGGGCACAACCTGTTGAGTTTGATTTACGCATTAGGGTAAAAGATGAGAGTCTGCACTTCAACCTCATTTCAAATCCAGTTTTTTTGCATCATTGATCAAAAACAATAAAAATGTGTTGCAGCTGAAATACATGGTACAACACACTCTATTGTTTTGTTTGATTTTTTTTTCAGAGAAGCATGAATTAGATAAAATATCTTTTATTTTGACCATGAAATATTCATTGACGCCTCCCTGAATTCATTTATGTACATGGAGCACACTCTCCTGTTGATCAGCTGCACAAAAGCAGACTCCTCGCAGAGCGCTGCGAAATCATTGCAGTAAACATTTAAGTAAAGATTTTCATTTGATGGCTTGACATTCACTATTGTGCTTTGTGACCATGGTTAAACATGAAAGACTTGGTTGCCAAGACAACCTCAGAAGGACTCCGACAACTGCAATGAGTATTGTGTTATAGACAGGCTTCGTCTGTTTATCACCCAGCTCAGAGAAAATGAAAGACAAAAGGTAAGATCCACAAAAACCTCCTAGAACTAACCTCTGATGTGACATCCACCGGCACTGAAGGACCTGTAATGACAGGACGCTTCGCATATTTCATTTGTACATTAACTGGCTTTTTTTCTACTCTCCCATTAAAAAGGAATAATCATTTCGATTTCAATGACAATGGCAATTTTCCTGGAAGCCGGCTTCATCCCATAGACATGTTTTCATAATGTTTATTATGGGGGAGACAGAAAGAAAACATAAGGCCCATGGCAATTACGCCCAGCAGCGGCTAATAATGCCACAGCCATTATGAGGCAGGCAGTCGGAGCAGAGGGGCAGATTATTAGAACGTAAGGGGCGCTTAGAGAGAAAATAAATAACGGGCAAAAATGGAGAAGGACGGCGATGGCGAGAGAACAGTGGGTAGAGAGACAGACACATATAGATAAAGACAGGCTTCTGCTGGGAGATTAGCATCAGCAGAAAATCCATGTTAAATTCAGAAAATGGAACGTTTCATATCCACCCAGCCACATCAGAAGGTGGGGAAGCACTCAGATAAGACCTTTACTTCAATTCCATCTTTACATAAAATATAACCAGAGCTAGAGCTGCCCTAGTCCAATCCAAAGGGTCAGCATCAGAACCACACATCGGCCATATTAAGCCAGATTCCAATCCTTTACACTGTATTTGCACCAATGTAGTACATAAACTGATACTTTTCACAACCTGAAACCTTTTTGGTAGTTAGTAAATCGTTTCATTGTATGTAGTGTTTACACTACTTTAAAGTGTAAAAAATGATTAACGGCCAGTGTTTGAATTGCAGTTCAGTCAGCTCCCTCTTCTACTGCAGGTGAACAAATCACACATGAAATGTGAGTGCTATTGTGCTTCAAGTCTATTTTTGCCACTTGCTGCAAACTGTTACTATACCGAAGATGAGAGAATTTACTGATAGGGTTTTAAAGTAATTAGCAACCTTTGTGATCTATCTAATTGTATTGGTGTAACTAAATGTTATGTACTTAAAGTAGGCATTTATCTGCAAAAAACTACAAATATTGAATCTGACTCAGTATTGAATTGGGGTAAAAAAAAGGAAAGAGGTCTTAAAGGTTCTACTGTCAACATTTATAAATTCTCTGCCACTCATCAAGTATGTTCAAACCAACAAAAGTAATTAGATTTCTACACTATGCAACACATCCAACTTTCTTCAACAAATTCTCAGGAAGGTACTCCTTAACAGTACTTAGTGTTTTAAATTAAAATGAACTAACACGAACATGAGAGAGATGGCTTTAGATGCATGTTGTGTTGCACGATGGTCTGACGGACTAGTGGAGGAGCAGCTATTATCATTAAATGCATTCTCCTGCCCCTGAATCAGTCCGTTGCATAACCGTCCTTGGTTTGCAACTCCTTTGGAATTCATGCAGCTGGACCAATTCACTCTTTGATGACATTGACAGAAGAAATAAAGATGGAAGTCCACCTCAAACAAACACTCGAAGGATTCTGTTATGGCCAAAACGGCCATAAAAAGGCTCTTCTGAGTCTACTAAAGGGAGAGTTATGAGCGAAAGGAAATGGGATCAAACCATTTTGCCTCCGTCAAACGCGCCCATGAAATATGTTAAAGTGGGTCAACGCTTCTATGCATTGAAATAGGTCTTTCACTCTTGTGCTAATGTGAAGTGAAGTTAGGCCAGGCACTGAGAGGCACACACTGTCGTTCTGGATTTTCCCCACCCTATTAAATTCTCACACCCCGGCTCGCATTTAGGCCTTTATTCCTCCCCAGCGGCCTTCAGGACTCACCGGTAAACTAATAAACACACTAAGAGATGATATTACACATATAATGAGATTGCGCTGTGCTAATGAGTTGATAATCAGTCGCTGACCATTATTAATGTTTGTGAACACATCTAATTGCAGATTCGCAATCATCTTTGCATGGGCTACCCTCATAATAGGTATTCAAATGATGATGGCTTCAGACGGTAAACGACTGACGGAAACAATTATGGGCACTCATAATGTTTCTAATGATGAGTGTGGGGATGTCACAGCGGAGTATTTGAATTAGACCATGCACACTAGGTTAGTAAGTGTAGTTAGAGAAAGGTGCTGAATGTACATTTGGGGTTCCCACAGCCAGACTGAACAGATTTTTGCTGATAAAGACCCACTCCAGCAAATACCTAAATGCCACATGACATCACTCCACATGGACACGGTGGGGGCCTTGCACACACACACATAAGCCACATGCACCATGTGGTTTTGGAATGATGACATGTGGCATTCAAGTTTTTCCCACTGGAGACATTTTGTGACATTTTGCAGACATATGTAGATTATGAGGCTTATGTAGATGATACAGATTTTGTTAGAGATGCTGTTAGAGACACACTTCAGTGGCAAATGCTTGAATGTCACATGTCAGCATTCCAAATGGACATACTGGGTGTCTTGCACACACACACACACACGCAAGATACCATGCCAAACGGACTTGGTGTGTGTGGCTTATGTAGAGTACTGTACGAGCAACACGGTAGCTTAGTGGGTAAAACACTTGCCTGTGAACCTGATGACCATAAAGTCGCTGGTTCAAACCCCCCACTTTCAACCATTGTGTCCTTGAACAAGATACTTAACCCTCAGTTGCTCCAGGGGGACTGTCCCTGTAACTAATGATTGTAAGTTGCCCTGGATAAGGGCATCTGCCAAATGCTACTTTACTTTGAAGTAAGTATAATATTGATATATTATATTGACAGATCATATAGTAGGCATGAAGTTAGCAACAGTGACAACCAGTGATAGCTGATGTTTTGAGGTGGTCACCTTTTTCTGAATAACATTGATACTAGAGGAAAAGAGGGAATACATATATATATATATATGAAAGTAATTCTAAATTACAGGCGAATCCCAGATATCCTTGAGGCTAGCACGAAAACATGCCCATGATTAACAAGAGTAAGAACTACGCAATGATTCATGAATAGAATCATTAAAGTGGAGTGTAAACTTCATTTTAGCTAACTGATAATTACGCTATTTTTATTTGCTGTTTGGGGATTTGATGATCACGGTTGCTATGGTAACTGAAAAGCCACTATTGTTATAAATATATCGTTTTATTCGGTCTTTATTAAGTTAATTCTGGTTGATATTCAAAGCTTGCTGTTAGTCGGGTGGGCAACAATCCTGCGTAGGAATGTTTGGCCCGTTTGCAGGTATAGTGTCTACCACGACACCATTCTTTCAAAAAAGAACCAAATGCACAACAACATACTATATAAAGAGCCCACGAAGCCTGGATAATACTGTCCTGGGAGCCGGCATTTCTTTCCTTTTTTTGAAGTTGTTATGCTGTGCTGTGCGCTGGTGTTGAAAAGTCATGGGGTGTTTTGTGTGCCCTTGGTGTGGATCTGAAACTAGCCTTCAGAGGGGCTCGAAAGCCTGACATTTGAACAAGCGCAGAAGAAAGTGAGGGTGACCCACAGGTTTGCTGGAGGTTGGAAAGGTCTTCTTTATAATATAGTCCAGGTTACTGATTTCAGTGTTTGGGGTCAAATATTGAACAAGAGCCTCCTGTCTGGGAAATAGGTTTAGATTAATATATGAATAAATTAAGCAAATTAATAATGAATGAATACGAGCTCGACCCCAAACAAAGCCCATTCTTTTTCGCCTTCGACTTCGCTTTAAAGGGGAATTATTGAACATTGTTGTGAGAGAATTATGGGTCTGGTCTTGCTGTCGTCTCTCAAGCTGTGCCGCCCCAATCGCTCCAGCCATGCTCCAGTAAGCAGCAGGTCACCATGGTTACACAGTTCAGTGAGACTGACGGAGTCTCTCTCTCTCTATCTCTCTCTCTCTCTCTCTACCTCTCTGTCTCACTCACACATTTTCATTTTATTTATCTTTTAAGTCACAGAATCACACCTAAATAATATCACCTTTTGTCTATGAATGTCTTCATTAGGTGAATCATACTTGAAACACGTTGTAATTAAACGCAGAGTTTTTATTTCTGACTGAGCCGTCATTCAATTACAGCTCAGCGACGCCTCAGGCTGGAGGAAAAATGGCTGATTACTCCTTTATTGGCTGTATGTCTGGAATGGAGCTTTGCACTATTGAAGGTAGATTTCCAATGGATGTGGAGATTTTAGCACGGCCATTAAAGACTGCGAGGGCTAGAATTAGTGAGAGAATCAGAGAGAGAGAGAGAGAGAGAGAGAGAGAGAGAGAGAGAGAAGGCATTAAAATAAATGTGACAGAGAAAAAGGAGGCAGAAAGATAACAGAGAAATAGAGACAGACAAAGTAGAAGAGCAAAAGCATGGAAAGAGGAGGAAGACAAAGACAGATTAGAGAGAAAGAGGTGAAAAAGTGAACATTTTAGAGAAAAGTAGAAAGAAAAAACAAAGAAAGAGTGATGGTGTAGTAAAGAGGAAGAAGACGAGGGAACGTGAGAAATAAGAACAGAGAGGGATAGAAGAGAGACAGTAAAAGAGAGGCAGGTAGTAAACAGAAAGATATGGGCAGAAGGAGAAAGAGTGACAGAAACAGAGTGAAAGGAAGTGAGAACCTTAAGTTGTGCTTCAAGACAGAGCAAAAGAGAGAAAGAGAGACAGGACGAGAGAGAGAGAAAAGGAGATAGACATACAAGGAAGAAAGGGGGAGGCAGAGAGACAGAAAGGCTTGAACTCTGTAACCCAGGGTTTGGCAAAACAAATGTAGCTCAATTTGTAATGCCAGTAGAGAAACACTGAAATTATCTGAACAGAATTAAATTGAATTAAATTGAACTGAAATTAATTTATTTGAATTGAACTGAACTGAATTTAATTTAATTGAACTGAATCGAATTTAATTTTATTAAAAGTGAGAGAAAAGTGTGTGAGAGAAAGAGGAATGTGAGAGAAAGACAGAGAAAGAGAGAGAGAGAGAGACGAACGAGGAGAGAGGTAGAGAGGGTGGAGGGAGAGAGAGAGAGAGAGAGAGAGAGAGGAAGACAGAGGAAGACAGAGAGAGGGGAAGAAAGAGGGGAAGAGAGAAATAAAGAGAGAAGAAAATGGGAAAGAGAAAGAGAGAGACAGAAAGGGAAAGAGAGAGAGGGGGGTTAGAAAGAGAGGAACAAGGAGAGAGAGACAGAGAGAGAGAGAAAGAGAGAGGGAGGTTATAAAAAGA
>JBBPCZ010000037.1:7770875-7777454 GCA_037974445.1 Brycinus macrolepidotus
AAGGAGAGGTGCTGAGAGAAAGAAACAAAAGGAGAGAAAAAAGAGAACGAGAAAGAGTTAGAGAGAGTCAGAAAGAGATTGAGAGAGGGGGTGGAGAGAGGAAAAGGGTAAAAAAGAAAAGAAGTGTTACTGAGAGAGAAACAAAAGGAGAGAAAATAGAGAGAAAGACAGAATAAAGAGAAAGAAAGGGTTAAAGAGAGAGAAAGAGACTGAGCGTGGGGGGAGTGGAGGGAGGGAGAGGGTGAAAAAAGAAAAGGAGAGGTACTGAGAGAAAAAAACAAAGAAGGAGAGAGAAAGAGAGAAAAACGGAAAGAGAGAGACAGAAAAAAGAGACTGAGGTGGGGGATAGAGGGAGGGAGAGGGCGAAAAAGAAAATGAGAGGTACTGAGAGAAAGAAACAGAGAGGCAGAGAAAGAGAGAAAAACAAAGAGTGAGAGAACGGAGCAAAAGAGAAGAGTGAGAGAGAGAGAGAGAGAGAGAGAGAGAGAGAGGATGAAGAAACAGACAGAGAAACAGCATCTGTCACAGTCCTGGTGAAAAAGAAACACTCCATGGAGCTTAAACTCTAAATTACTCTGCCATGGTCCTTCCTTTCTCAACATCATCCTGATCCAGCTTCATAATAAACAAGAAACAGCACCTAAACCCCCAGGAAATCAAGCTCAAACACATGCATGTGAAGCTGGAGTCAAATCGAGGCACCTCTCATGATGAGATAATGGAATAAAAACCAGCTGTGTGTTTTAACTCCTGAACCCCAAGAGCCGGCGCTCATTCAGTAATGGCTGTTTGGATTCAGAGGAGACACAAAAAGAGCACATGTGTGAAAACACGCCGCTAACAGTTTGTCATTCTGAACTAATCTCGTAGAAAAAACACATATAGTCATGTTGAAGCCAAATGTTCAGACAAATAGATCAGGAGAAAGGTGAGTTTTGCATCATTATGCAAAGCCTACTCAACTATTTTGTACTACTACTTTAATTCAGGCAATGTTTATGTCCCACTGTTCTTAAGGAAGCCTTCCGAATGCTAACATTTGATATCTTGTTATTATTAGTCAGATTTGCGTGCCTCCAGTTTTTGTAACTGTATGTTTCCAGTTCCACTCTGAATGCATCGTATTTTATCAGACAACTCACCATTCAGATAAATAAAAGATGAGTTTTCATTCCGTTTCATTTCTTAAAAATTGCATCTATTGTCGGCAGTAGCAAGGAAAGGCTACGATTTTAGATTCATTATTTATAACTTGTAGCTCTACTGAAACAAGCAGAGAAATTCTGTAAGAAGCGCAGATATGAAACTTTCAATTGATACCAGGGATGGGGGAAATAAGGGAGAATGCAATGTTCCTGGTATGCAGTGGTAAGTACCTACCAAAAGAGATCCAAGGAAGGACAACCAGTAAACCAGTGTCAGGGTCATGGGTGCTCAAGGCTCTTTGATGCACACTGGGAGTGAAGGCTAACCTGTCTACTGTAAGACAAATTGCTGAAGAATTTACTGCTGGCTGTAACAGAAAGGTTTCAGAACACACAGTGCATGGCAGTTTGCTGTGTATGGGGCTGCATAGCTGCAGACTGGTCGGTGCTGACCCCTGTCCACCAACAGCACCTACACCAGGCCTGTGAGCATCAGAACTGGACCGTGGAGCAATGGAAGAAGGTGGCCCAGTCTGACCAATCATGTTTTACATTACACTACATTACAATCATTTGGCAGACGCTTTTATCCAAAGCGACTAACAATATGAGGAAACACTCAAGTTTCAGGACAGTGTGAGAACCAGGGGAGAGTACTAAGTGCTAAAATCTTTATGTAAGAGTAGTGTGAGAAGATAAGATACTCTCTGAACAGACGAGTCTTCAGGAGGTTTGTGAAGATAGAGACGGATTCTGCTGCTCTTGTCAGCTTAGGCAGCTCATTCCACCAGCAGGGAACCAGAATGAGACCAGTCTGGACTGGGTTTACCTTGTGTGTGGGGATGGCAGAGCCAGACGATGTGCCTTGGAGGAGCGGAGGAAGCGAGTAGGAACATAAGGCTGAATGATGGGTTTAAGGTATGTCACTCTGTAGGCAAGTGACTTGAACTTAATTCAGGCAGCCATGGGTAGTTTTCTTTTAAATCATGTGGTCGGGCCGGGTGCCTCGCCTGCCTGTGGAAGAAATGGTACCAGGGTGCACTTTGGGAAAAAGGCAAGCTGGAGGAGGCAGTGTGATGCTCTGGGCAGTGTTCTGCTGGGAAAACTTGGGTCCTGGTATTCATGTGGATGTTGCTTTAACATGTACCACCTACCTAAACACTGACCAAGAACACCTCTTCATGGAAACCGAATGCCATAATGGCAGTGGCCTCTTTCAGCAGGATAATGCATCCAGCCACACAGTACGGTTTTAGGTGTTGACTTTGCCTTCAGTTCCAAAGATCTCAATCCAATCGAGCATCTGTGTGATGTGCTGGACAAACTAGTCAAACAATATTAACCAGGTGGTTTTAATATTATAACATTTGAGCCTTGGGCACCCATGACCCTGTCCTCATTTCACCAGTTGTCCTTCCTTGGACCACTTTCGTTAGGTACTAACCACTGCGTACTGGGACCACCACACAAGATCTGCTGTTTTAGGGATGCTCCGACCCAGTCATCTACCTTGCAGCTATAAGAGCCGGCTGACTTTCCCTACGCCTCGAGGTGTGGAATTTGTGTCCATTCAGACAAAAGAGCAATGGCGAGGCCAGGCACTGATATTGGACAACAACACCTCACAATCGACATTCCAATTCATTCTAAAGGTGTTAAACTGGGTAGATATCAGGGCTCTGTGCAGGCCTCTGAAGTTCCTTTACACCAAACCCAACAAACTCTGTCTTTATGGACCTCACTTTGTACACAGGGGCACAGTCATGCTGGAACAGGAAAGGGCCTCCCACTAATTGTGTAAAATAACATTACCCTCTCGGAAATTACGTCTTGTGCTGATGTTTCTTCCATCATGCATTAAATTTATTTAAACCATTATATCATATATAATCACAATAATTATAATCTTTCCACTTCAAGAGTGCTGAATCTCAGTGCATAATTTTACATAATTATTTTACATAAATATTGAGTACATAATATATATATGTGTGTGTGTGTGTGTGTGTGTGTGTGTGTGTGTGTGTGTGTGTGTGTGTGTGTAAATAAAATGGTGATAACATAAACATATTAGAGTTAATATCAATAGCCTCACACAGAAGATGAGTGTGCTGCAAGCCTACAGCACTGGGCATCATCAAGATGGAAAATCTGGAGCCTGTATGACAGAGATCCATTTAAAAGAGTGGAGAGCTGCCCCAGACTTAGCCCAGTGTGAGGATGACTGTGGAGGATTAGTTAGCCTGTCCTGACAGTGCACCATTGATCCCCCCAGTTAGTCTGACAGATCGCTGAGAGCGGGGCCTCTCCAGCCCTGCGCGGGTCACCGCGCTACACTGATAGGGTCACCGGAACCCCTCATGAGAGATTAAACCCTGACAACTCCACACCATTATACCCCTTCATGTTAAAAACAAATATGTCTCATGACTCTTCGGCTTAGAATGAATAGCTCTTAATGGGTCCGAGTAAAAATTACGGTCTGACCGGAAGTGTCGAGACGGCGAGCGCTGGTAATGAAAAGAAAGAGGCCATTATTGAGTTAGGGAAAACGACTCGCTCGCTAATTCTCAAATCTTATTTTCTTCGAGAAACGCGCTTTCTCCTTCCGCAGACGCTAATCATTTTGAGCCACGTGGTCTGTAAAACGACAGTGCATTATCTTCTGAATGAGAACAAAAGGCTTGGAAAACATGCTGCGAATTCCGGAGAGAGAAAAGTAATCCGAATGATTTTTGCTTAAACCAATTTGCCACAGCAGTTTTACCTGGTGGGCAGAAGCGTGTTGCTAAAGTGCTTAAAGCAAAAGCTCCGAGCAGTTCAAGCCTCGGGATGTAGATCTGCTAATTAGCCTTAAAGAAGAGAATAACTGGGCGAGAGAGAGGGAGAGGGAGAGAGAGAGAGAGAGAGAGAGAGAGAGAGAGAGAACGAGATAAACTGAGAAAGAGGGGAAAAAGAAAGAAGAGAGAAAAGCAAAAGAGAAGAGAGTGAGTGAGAGAGAGAGAGAGGGAACAAGAGAGAGGGGGAGAAACAGATAAGAGAGAAATATAAAAAGTGAGACAGAAGGCAGGGGGAGAACAAGAAAGAGAGAAGAGAGAAACACAAAAGAGGAGAGAGAGAGAGTGAGAGAGAAAGAGAGAGAGTGAGTGAGAGTGAGAGAGAGAGAGAGAAAGAGAGAGGGAGAGAGAGAGAGAGTGAGGGGGAAGAGGGAGAGAGGGAGAGAGTGAGGGGGAAGAGAGAGAGAGGGAGAGAGTGAGGGGGGAAGAGAGAGAGAGGGAGAGTAAGAGAGAGTGAGAGAGAGAGAGGGAGAAATAAGCACTTCAGCATTAGACAGGTAAAACATGGCACGCTTACTGTACAAAAACAGAAATGTAAACACACACACTCCTTCCTGAAGGAACAGGAGATGAAAAAGAATCCCACTCTCCTCCCTTCAAGTTGCTTTACTTTAAAGCGTACATCTGCTTGCTTTCACACTCAAATTTGACCCGCATTCTGTGTGTTTGTGACTAAAAAAAAAAAAGGAAAGAAAAAAGAAGGAGGCAAAAACACTTTCGCAGCCAAGAACCTCCTTCCTCTCTCCTGGCTGAGCGGCCTGACAGAATGGGGACACTTTAATTTGATGTATGGAGATAAAATCCTGCATCCTCAGCAGAGCGGAAAAAAAGGTTATGGGAAAAAATTAAATGGTTTATTTTACCGTGCCCTAATTACCAGAAAAACAAAACAAACCGTCGTCTTCAAGATGTTAAACAGAGGTCACGGTGTACGACGGTGTCCCAGAACAGATCTGCTCCCGCTCCTGACCAGCAGCATCAGCTCACAGAGCGCCGCACTCTTCACCATTAACCAAGCAGGGACTCTGAACAGACACTCAACAGACACCTAGACAAACCAGCACGACAGAGAGACACACAGAGACAGAGAGAGAGAGAGAGAGAGAGAGGGAGAGAGAGAGAGAGAGAGAGAGAGAGAGAATGAGAGAGAATGCTGGCGAGAGAGAAAGAAAGAGACAGAAAAAGACAGAGCGAGAGAGAGAGAATACAAGTGAGGGAGAGAAAGAAGAAAGAGAAAGAGGAGAGAGGGAGAGAATAAGAGTGAGGGAGACAGAAAGACAGAAAGAAACAGAGACACAGAGTGAGAAAGACAGAGAGAGAGAGAGAGAGAGAGAGAGAGAGAGAGAGAGAATGAGACTGAAGGAGATAAAGAGGGGGAACATACATAGGGAGGGAATGAGATAGAGTGGAGTGTGTGTGTGTGTGTGTGTGTGTGTGTGTGTGTGTGTGTGTCCATGGGTCCAACACTTGATAAATGGTGTCTGAGGCTGAAATGACTGCATCCTCTCCGTGTCTTGTCTCACCCCGAGCAGCCGCCGCTGCTTTACACTGAACACTCATTTATTTCCAGCTCCTTGGCCCTTTAATGACGGGGTTCAGTAGTAGCACATTGATCAGCCTGCTCATTCCACCTTTACACACCACCCCCACCTCACCTTTTTAACGTCATCGTTTAATCCGTGCTACACTGACCTGTTCATCACATGCACTCGCTTAGATCTATGACCTTTATACGAAAAAAAAAGGAAAAAATGACCAATCAATAACCTCTGTGTCTAATTAAAACAAGCAAAGTGTGGCTGAAAGGGCAGGGCAGCGTCAACACACGAGGTCTGGGCTCACAGGAGCTCATAAGGGTGGGCAATGAGAAAGTATATAACATCACAATATTTTACACACACATTTCATTTTTTTAGGGGGACAAATAAGTGGGAACAGACACAATGCACCAGTAGTGACCCAATTTCATACTGAAATACAATGTTGTTGTTTTTTTATACTTAAACCTATTGCTGTAGTTAAACTCAACTAGGTAGGAGGAACTTATACACACACACACACACACACACACACAAACGTAACCTGATCTTTTTATAGAGCAGCTCACAGTCCACAGATGTTGACCTCAATGATAAAGCATAAAGCAAAGGGGGAGGAGTCTTGGGTTTCACCCCCCCAAAATAGCTCCATGATGAAATTGTTCTCTCTTGACCATCATCAATTATCTGGATACAGTGTTTCTGCGATAATTCACATGTGCTCACACATTCAGCCTTAATTCCTTTCCTGTCTTGCCCTTCTATAAGTTACTAATATCAATACATTAGACACATTATACTATTTTGAGTCCATCATGAACATTGTCTGCACATCTAGAACATTTAGAAACTCTGTGTAAAAGAACTGTGGCATTCAATTTTGTCCTGGTTTGAACTTTCTAACAATCGGTAGTAGTGCAGGCTAAAGCCCAGCTGCGCACACACTCTATGCTTAGGCCTGTCACGATAACAGATTTTGCTGTACGATAAATTGTCCCAGAATTTATTGCGATAAACGATAATATTGTCGTTGTGAGACCATTTTCAACTGATGTTATG